>JAWZYT010005754.1:2500-25653 GCA_034508575.1 Petrolisthes manimaculis | reverse complement strand
GTGGTAGTCTTCTGTTTTTTTAGGGGGAGAAGAACTAATTATTCTATTGATCATTTGGAGGGCTACTGTATCCACCAAGCAAAGCCAAGAAACAGATCCCTTTTATAGTGGTTTGGATGATGTGATATTCTCTATTATATTGACAAAACTATTATCTATTTTTATTCTCTCTCTCACCCTATCTCTCTCTCTCTCTCTCTCTCTCTCTCTCTCTCTCTCTCTCTCTCTCTCTCTCTCTCTCTCTCTCTCTCTCTCTCTATCAAACCAAGGATATAAAACTCTTAAGATAAAAAAAAAATGTCCCCCACTTGGTTAAACTCGCCGTTACGTTGATATTGGCCAGACCCACTCCATATTATTTGTGGCGGAGGGTAATAACGTGCAGAGAGAGAGAGAGAGAGAGAGAGATGGTAGAGAGAGAGAGATGGTAGAGATATATAGTAGGTAGGTAGGTAGATAGATAGATAGATAGATAGATAGATAGATAGATAGATTGATAGATAGATAGATAGATAGATAGAGATAAATAGAGAGAAAAATTAAGGGGGGTGGGCGAATATCCCTCTCTCAATTATTATTTATATTATTAATTTTCGTTTGTTTCAAGCAAGAGGTTACATATGAGTGAGTGAGTGACTGGCTCGGGTCGGGATGGAAATTGAAGGCTCGGTCACAAATAAGAGAGACGAGGAGAAATAAAAAACATGCCAGGAGTGGAGTGGCTGGAGTGGATGATTATTAAATGGAGAGAATGAGGAGGATATGGAGAGAGAGAGAGAGAGAGAGAGAGAGAGAGAGAGAGAGAGAGAGAGAGATTGTGTGTGTGTGTGTGTGTAACTATGTAGGCTGTTCGTCTGTGTAACCCTCTCTACAAGTGAGTGGGGGAGAGAGGGCAGGAGAGGTGTGGAGGGGCAATATCATCTAATTAAGGTGGAGAGAAGGGGCAGAGAAGAGGTTTTGGAGAGAGAGAGAGAGAGAGAGAGAGAGAGAGAGAGAGAGAGAGAGAGAGAGAGAGAGAGAGAGAGAGAACTACTGTACTTCCTCCATCCTCCTGAAATCCTCTCGTCACCTTAATAGAATTTATCTCAGTGCTATAAGTGTTAAAGAGATTGGCAGTTAAGAAACTAAACACATAACTTAACCAACCGATTCCTCCAAACCATTCCATGCAACAGACCACCATTAACTTAGCCCATCTGGTCCTGTTTCCTGGCACTGTTTGGAGGCACCGTGGCACTCCAATGTACATAAAACTATATATATATATAAATGCTAGTTTCCTTAAATATATATATGTGGGGTTATTTGGCCTCTTATATAGATTAGGAACGTAACCGAGTGGCGAGGCAAACGAGTCTTCCTCCGACCATCATCCCGCCAGCGAGCCTCCACCCTAATCCCAGAGACTCGTTACTGGGGATTTAGCTAGCCACCGAGCCTTCCCTCCCTCCGGGCCCCTCCCTCTCATTCCGCTTTGACTGTCCCAGATAGACTCACTCCTCTTCCAGGCCCCCGTGTTCAGTTTCCATTTATCATCCCACTATAGGGCTATAAATATATAATAAACATTTACTTTTACACACCCACACCCACACAAGCAAAGTCTCTCTCTCTCTCTCTCTCTCTCTCTCTCTCTCTCTCTCTCTCTCTCTCCAATGCCCAAAATTTCTTATATAAATTTCGTTTCTGTTTAAAGTTTACTCTCTCTCTCTCTCTCTCTCTCTCTCTCTCTCTCTCTCTCTCTCTCTCTCTCTCTCTCTCTCTCCAAATGCCCAATATTTCTTGTATAAAAACTTTTCTAATATGACCTAACTTTCATAAATAATATTTTAATAGAACTAGACCAAATATAATAGTAGATCTGAAAATAAAATGCAGCACTTTTTAAACTGACTGTTACGGTCCTTAGAAATTAGTGAGTTTTTTTTCCTGAAACATTATAAAGTTTTTGATTTTATAATGCCAAGATTAGTATTCAATTATATATTTACTATTTTGATTATATATTTATAAAATGGGCAACGGTAACGAAAAGGAAAACTAATTAAACATTATAACTAAATAGTGAAATGAAAGGAAAGAAGAAATGAAAAGGAAGATATTGTTCAGGGCAAAGGAAAGGCAAGGCATAAAAAAGAGTGAGGGAATGAAAGAAGAGGAAGGAAGGAAGGAAGGAAGGGAAAAAATCAATCGACCATCAATGAAGAGAAAGATGTAGGAAAGAGATATCCATCTAAGGGCACTATAAGATTTTTTGTTGACGAATCAGAAGGGTTAGGTTAGGTTAGAAAGGAAATGGGACTGGATGGGTCAGGTTAGGTTGGGTTGGGTTAGGTTAGGTTAGGTTAGGTTAGAGAGGAAATGGGACTGGTTGGGTTAGGTTAGGTTAGGTTAGGTTAGAGAGGAAATGGGACTGGTTGGGTTAGGTTAGGTTAGGTTAGGTTAGAGAGGAAATGGGACTAGATGGAGATAACTGGCATGAAAATGTGTAGAGACGAGGTATCCATTCAATAGTACTAAAATTTTGGTTTTCGAATCAGATTTATGTTACGTTCGTTAGGTTAAGATTACTCTTAGAGATCTCTCAAAGAGTGATTTTAGTACAGACTATACCGAGGGGAAGGGTAACGAGAGGAAGGGGAAGGGACGGAGAGGGGTATGAGAGGGAAGGAAGACGAATAGAATGAGAAGGGAAGGGGAAGGGATGATGGAGAGTGAAGGAAGATGGAGAAAAGGGGAAGGGAGGGGAAGGAAAGGGATTACGGAGAGGGAAGTGAGGGGAAGAGAGCCGGAGAGAAAAGGGAGGGGAAGGTAAGAGAGAAGGATAGAAGGGCAGGATAAGACGGGGAAGGGAGAGGTTTGGAAGGGGAAGGGGAAGGGAAGAGGGTTGAAAGGGGAAGGGAAGGGGGTTGAAAGGGGAAGGGGAGAGGGTTGGAATGGGAAGGGGAGGGGGTTGGAGGAGGGGAAGGGGGAGGGGGTTGGAAGGGGAAGGGGCTGGAAGGGGAAGGGGAGGGGGTTGGAAGGGGAAGGGGCTGGAAGGGGAAGAGGAAGGGGAGGGGGCTGGAAGGGGAAGAGGAAGGGGAGGGGGCTGGAAGGGGAAGGGGAGAGGGTTGGGAGAGGGGTTGGAAGGGGGAAGGGGTTTAAGCAAGCACGCAAAGGTGGCATTATGAGGGAAGGGGACTAGTCATTATATCATTCCCCTTGCCTGCCTTCCTGCATGTCTGTATGTATGTATGTCTGTTATCCCATCTATCTGTCTGTATGTCTGTTTTCCCATCTATCTGTCTTTCTGTTTTTCTATCTGTCTATGTCTATTTTTCTATCTCTGTCTCTTTTTTCTATCTCTCTGTCTGTCTGTCTATCTGTCTGTTTTTCTATCTATCTGTCTGTCTGTCTTGAAGTTGGTGTATTCTTACATTGTTTCCTTGCCTAAATGTTTGTGTGTAAGTGCGAGTCAATGTGTGAGTAAGTGTGAGTTAGTCTGTGAGTGTAAGTGTGAGTCACCGTGTGTGTGTGTAAGTGTGAGTAAGCGTGTGAGTGTAAGTCAGTGTATATATATATATATATATATATATATATATATATATATATATATATATATATATATATATATATATATATATATGTGTGTGTGTGTGTGTGTGTGTGTGTGTGTGTGTGTGTATGTGTGTGTGTGTGGGTGTGGGTGTGTATATGTGTATGTGAGTCAATGTGTGTGTGTAAATGTGAGTCAGTGTATATGTGTGTGTGTAAGTGTGAGTATATATATGTGTATGTGAGTCAATGTGTATGTGTGAGTGAGTGTGTGTGTTACTGAGTCGGCTCCTGCAATATGGATGGTGTCTGCGTGTGTATCCATCCACTGGCCTGCTCTTTCTTGCATGATACATAACTACAAAACCTCCTCGTATACTTGGAAGGATAGAACAGGTCACCCCATGCACCACAGCCCCTTACATCAAAAACACACATACAACAATTTCACCTTTTCATCACCACCACCACCAGCACCCAGCCTCTTGCTTCTACGGTAACAACCCTGAAACATGTATGTATGTATGTATGTACACTCGCAATCCAAAATTTGTATCCAGTTGGTCTTGTTGAAGTTTCGAATCATTGGACATACTAGTGAACCAATTACAACGCTTATCCTGTTTCATATTTGCATGAGCTCGCTTCATATTCGATCAGGCTATTCGAAGCAAGTCTGGATACATATTTGGATAGTGAGTGTACAGCCACAATCAAATAACCACCGACACTTTCCCTCCATCGTAGTAAATAAATATCTTGTATGATTTCGCAGCCCCTTATAATAATAATAATAATTGAGGGTTTTGAAATGATGTAAGATGTTGTATAATTATAATTTGATAAGATATTAATTTGTTTACATGATGGAAGGAAAGTGTCGTTAGTTATTGGATTGTGGCTGTACAGTTGCGGTCAATAAGTCCTGAAACACCTTGAAATGAAACGGCCTCGATATTGTTGGTCTCTATATTATTGTTTCATATGGTCCACCAAGATGGTTCACTTTCATTCACCTGATGCAGGACTTTTGACCATGACTATACAGCGCTACGGTTCCAGGTGTGTGGGTGACAGTTTACGAACACATATTCCCCCCAAGCACGAAACAAAAATCATTAGATGTTAGTCGCAAAAAAAAAAAAAAAAAAAAAAAATTGTCAACCATTATTTACGAGCTGAAAAAAAAACAGAAAAAATTAGTAGTAAAAAAAATAACTACCTAGATAACAAAAATAAAAATAAGGTGCTTGAGGGTACAGTAGGTAGTGCCAGGGGGGTCCCAATTAAGGGTCATACTCGGTGAACCATTTACCTACGGGAGGTCCCATTACGAAATCAATAGTACGCACACACTCACTACTCAACACTCACTCCCTCCAAATTAAGGTGCTTGGAGATTTCGGTGTTATTCGTTGTGTTCACGAGGTGGGTGTTGTTAGTTAATATTCTCGGGTGAAGAGAGAGAGAGAGAGAGAGAGAGAGAGTTACATAGAGTTACATAGAATCACAGACCACAACAGACCTTACGGTCCACACGGGGTGATCTGATTAGAAGGTTACTGGTAGAGAATGAATATCTCCCCAGTGATAGTCGTAGGTAAGGATAGCAAAGTAGAAGGCTCTCTCCCCACCCTCCAATCCCTCCGGCCTGAGCCGTACTGGAAATAAAGCTAGGAGTCAGAACCTTGTGGAGTTGGTAGAGAAAACTCCTCAAGGAAAGAGAGAGAGAGAGAGAGAGAGAGAGAGAGAGAGAGAGAGAGAGAGAGAGAGAGAGAGAGAGAGAGAGAGAGGTGAAGTGAGGTGTGTAGTGAGGTCTGGTGTGTGTGTGTGTGTGTGTGAAAGAGAGAGAGAGAGAGAGAGAGAGAGAGAGAGAGAGGAACAGTGGGAAAGCAACAGCTACTGAACATTAATTTGAGTTGAGACAAGGGGACCTATTCCTTGTCGTCTACCCTCAGGACACTCACACGGTCCAAGGCGCCTAACTCATTCCCATCGCTGTGTATCCCTTTCTTCCTTCAGTCACAATGTAATACTTAATTGATGGCTGGAATAAATACTCTTCAACTTCATTATTAATATTGATTGAATAAATTACTCTTCAACTTCATTATTAATATTGATTGAATAAATTACTCTTCAACTTCATTATTAATATTGATTGAATAAATTACTCTTCAACTTCATTATTAAGACTTGATGGCTTGATTGAATTATTACTCTTCAACTTCATTATCTTTCTTTAATTAAGGTGAACACTCAACTTGGTGATTAATTCTCTACTGTAATAAACCGAACCTATTATAGAATTCAATATACAAGGCTTTAATTAAATATTATTATGAATATCAACCACCTAATTAACCTCACTCACACCACTCTATGATATTTATCCTTTTTCTGTCTACAAACACATTTATTGGAGGCCGCTTGGTAGGCTACAGATTCCTCCATAATAGGTTACAAAACACATCCCCCTACTTGCTAACTGAGATACGCGTCTGTTTCCAGGCATAGTTTGGAGGAATTTGTACCCTTTCATTATTGGTCTACAACAGCTGGCCACTTGAAGCTGCTGTCAGTCAACTGGAGGCTAATGATTACTTCAAGAAACTGTGCCAAGAAATGTATTATTTCATTTGAGGTGTTGTTTTCTGGCACATTTTTCTAGAAGACAATACCCACCAAGTCGCCAACAACAACAACAACATCTATAGGTTTTTCAATTAAAATATATTCATTACAGTGACATGATAACACACTAAAAAAAAAACTATATATAGAGGCTAGGCGGACACGACTAACTTATGTCCCCGACTGTACACTCAAGTAAGGTGTACATTTGTTCCCGTGTCCTGTGCAGGTTGCAAAATTGCCATGCATATTAGAGCTTGCAACTGATTACACTTCAATTTGGTGGACGCGGTGGGGTGCCTCTTTTTGACTACCGTGTGCGTGCCGGTGTGAAGATAGAACTGTGGAGGAAGGGGGGAGGGAAGGAGAGAAAGAAGGGGAGTGAGTTGATGGGTGGGAGGGAAGGGGAGTGAGTGGATAGATGGGAGGGATGGGTGGAAAAGGGGAGTGAGTAGATGGAAGAGAGGGAGAGATGGGTGGGACGGAGAGAAAGGGAGTGAATAAATAAATGGGAGGGATGGGTGGGGAGGGAGAAGGAGGGATGAGTAGATGGAAAAGAGGGAGGGACGAAGATGGGAGGGAGGGATGAAGGTTGAAAGGATGGGAGGGAGAAAGAGGTGGGTGAGAGGAAGGGAAAAGGGGTGGGTACGGAGGGAGGAAGGAAAATGAAATAAAGGAAGAACTGAAGAAATAAGGATAAGAGAGGAAAATGAGACGACAAAGAGGGGGAGGAAGTTAATAAAAAGGGATTAGGGAAGAACGAAAAGGGAAGGAAATGGGCATGTATAAACTAAGGGAAAAAATGAGGTAAATAATTTGTAAGATTGACCGAATTAACTGATCTATAAATAAATAAAAGCGACACAAGAATAAATTTACGACAGAGACTTGCTAAACTAACTTACTTATTTATTCTATATGCAATTTTGTACTTCATCACCATTATGTTGTTGACGTTGTGTACCCTTCAAGTTAATCACGTTTATTTCTTGGTATACGGTTGTAAAATAAAGAAAATATATATGTACGAGAGAGAGAGAGAGAGAGAGAGAGAGAGAGAGAGAGAGAGAGAGAGAGAGAGAGAGAGAGAGAGAGAGAGAGAGAGAGAGAGAGAGAAAAAGAGAGAGAGAGAGAGAGAGAGAGAGAGAGAGAATGAATCATATAGGTGTCAGAAAAGAGGGGAGAGAGGAAGAATATGTATGGTGGGGATTTACAGGCTAGGGAATAGACGTAGATATACTGTGTATGTATGTGTGAAACGACAAAGCAATGGTAAGAAAAAAGAGAAAATAAAATAAGGAATCGGAGAGAAAATAAAAAATGGAGAGAAAATAAGAAATGGAGAGAAAAATAAGAAATGGAAAGAAAAATACATCGAAAGGAGGGAGAAAATCGTCGAGAAGAAAAAGGCATGAAAAGAGAGAAAAAAAAGATGCATACGAGTAAAAAATATAGAGGAAGAGGTGAAGAGAGGTGAGGTGAGGTATAGAGGATGAAAGGTGGGATAAAAGGAACGGAAGGGAAAAGACAAACACAAGATGAAATATACAGGAAGAGAGACTAAAATAAGAGACAAATTGAGAGGAATGAAAAACAAAAAACAAAAGAAAACTTGGTGAAGAGACAAGATAGTGGAGCGTGTGTGTGTGTGTGTGTGTGTGTGTGTGTGTGTGCATAAGCAGATACGAATACGACTACTGTATGTGCCTGTTTGTATGTATGTATAATTCATATGTATGTGTTTATGCATGCCCAAGTGCTAGAGTGAATGCTGTTTAACCATGCATGTATGAGTTGGCGTGTGCATGAATGTGTCTAAAATTGGCCTCATGTATTCAAAGGGGGTGTAAGAGGGTGTTATGGTGCAATTTACACCTCTTTACCCCACACCAGAACACCAGAAATACACGCCATGGAGAGTAAACACATGCAAAGCCATTATATAGAGGTGGTCATTCTCTCTTGGTACATACATACATACATTGGAGTGCCATGATTCCTCTAAAGTATGCTAGGAAACAGCACCAGTATAGCAAAACATATATTAGTGTTCTGTTGCTTGGAATAGTTTGGAGGATTCGGTTGCTCCTGATTTACCAACAGAAATTACTGCCATGATGGGAGTGTTGGTGTTGTAGGGAAATTTTCAGTGGCAATTCTTCACTGTTTTGGGACTTATAACAACTGGAGTAGGACATTAAAAGCGAGCGACCTTCATGCCTCTACTTAATTCCTCGTGCACTTTGTCCAGTGTATTGTACAAATATAGGGTAGTACCGTAACAAAAATCAAGGGATGTGAGTGATGGGCCAAAAAATAAAAAAAAAATAAAAAATAAAAAATCCTTTCTTAAGAAAAAAAAATCCTATCTTAAAAAAAAAAAAAAAAAAAAAAAAAACATACACAAGAATAGACTTGGTGAATCTAACTCATTCTGCATGGCAGTTGTATGCACGGTCACATAAACTATGACCTTAATTGCACGAACTAAGGCAATTTTCGCCATATACAGATGAGTTATAAAGTTCTGTCACTTGTCTGCGTCTGACGGTGAACTTAATGTTGTCGCGAATGGAACTTTCTTTTTCTACCAATATTTTCATGAGTTAACGTAAAAAAAAAAAAATTGTATCTATATATAAACTACAAACAACAAATAGCTACGTATCATTCACAATAACATCATTCTCAAAGTTAATCGTCATACAAGATTGATTGATTGATTGATTGATTTGATATTAGGCGCCACAACAGCGAGGTCATATAGCGCCAGAAAAATGTGATAAAGAGGTATGACAGCAAGCAAGAAGTCATACAAGAGAGGAAAATGCAACTTTAGATCGAGACTAAATATAATGCTACACCTAATGTATTCTTTTGTATATACTATATTACAACTACTATGCCACTCTTCTCGTTAATTACCACAATTACTCTTTCTCTTCTTCTTTGTCTGTCTGTCTCTCTCTCTGCTTGTATGCCTCTGTCTGTCTGTCTACATGTCTGTTTCCATGTGCCTGTTTGTGTCTGTCCGTCTCCCTGTCTGTATCTTATGTGCATGTCTATCTGTCTGTGTCTGTCCGTCTATCTGTCTGTGTCTTCCTGTCTGTTTGTGTTCATTTATCTGTTTGTGTGTCCCTGTCTGTCCGTCTATATGTCTGTTTTTCTTTTCTTCCGTGTACATACCTCCAATTCCTACAGACAACTGGGCCACACAAAAGAGTGACATAAAAAACCCACTCAGCCTAGCCTCGGTGCATGGTTGATACGCCCCTTTAGCCCGCCACAGTTTTATACACATTCAGTAATGGAATTATCTCGGGATAGCTTTCTTTATCTTTCTTTATCTGCCCCGGCCACCACAACCACTAGTCCCATATCGTGTAACTACCACCATTCCTCACTCTAACTACCAACATTATTCACTGACACCTACCAATAACACACTTCTTTATTACAACTGTACTTTAATTTTATTTTTTTTTTACTCACAACAACCACCACCACCACCACCACCACCACCATTTCACCTTCTTTACAACCAGTGTTACAGTCCAAGGCTAGGTGAAGTTATAGTACTTTATAAATAATAATAATTAGGGACTAGGAGCATGATAAAGCTTCAGACTGAACAAAAGATAGTAATTGAAAAGGTAGGACAAAAAACAACCTTATACATAATATATATAATACTTAATAGAAATAAACGTATGTACATCAACAACACCAATAACAACAAAACAACAAACAAAACAATTACTTTATATCCCTAATAGATGAAAATGACAACCCTGTGATAAACCCCTTAACCCTCAACATATGAATTAATGTAAATTTAATGGTTATATCTCAAGTCATATAAATCACAGTAACAATATATTTTAAAGTTTCAAATAACAATTCCTATTAATAGAGAAAGAGGATTCTCGCTGACTCCTACACTATATTATACTCCCTGTTTTCTCCCACGTCACAATACACCGGTTACTTCCAAGACCAAAACCACCACCGAGATATAGTCCATGTCACTGCTGGTTGAATACTGACTCCTCCAACTTGGGGAGAACACCTCGTAACTTCCGGAACGATATTCGAAGTCTTAAGTCCGGACCTTCCAGTATGGCTCACAGTTCCAGTTTCAAGTCGGATTGTTTAAAGGGGGGGGGGGGGCGTAACACCTCCCCCTAGAAGATAGGGTTAGTCTGGTATAACGGGAGGATGAATGGTTACTTTAGAGAGATGAGTGGTTAGAGATTGGAAGGTCTCTAGAAAGAGTGTCCGCAATTTTGTTGTCCACTCCCCGGATGTGACGTACTATGAGGTGATATTCCTGTAGTTGTAGTGCCCACCTCAGGATCCTTTGATTGTTGCATCTCATCCGGTTTATAAATGTCAGCGGGTTATGATCAGTATATACAATAATAGGAGTATGCTGGGGAAGATAACACTCGTACTTTTTTACAGTAAGCACAAGCGCTAGACACTCCTTCTCCACCGTGGAATAGCCCAGCTGATGTTTCTTTAGTTTCGCTGAAAAGTACGAAACTGGATGTAGGACACCATCACTGTCGTTTTCTTGAAGAAGTACAGCTCCAATTCCCCTACTACTGGCATCCACCTGAACAGTATAGGTTTTTTCAGGATTAGGAGTACGTAGCACAGGATGGGAGGAGAGGAGATTCTTGAGTTGATTGAAGGATGCTGTACATGCAGGGTTCCATTCAAATGTAGTTTTAGAGCTGGTCATATCAGTAAGGGGTGCAGATATTGTTGCAAAGTTGTGGCAGAACCTACGATAGAAGCCACTCATTCCCAAAAACCGCATCAGCGATTTTCTGTCATTCGGTGTAGGATATCTCACGATGGCTTCTATGTTGGCATCCTTTGGGCGAGCACATCCTCGTCCAACCACATGTCCCAAGTAGGTCACCGTTCCTCTCCCAAGGCAGGACTTAGCAAGGTTTACGGTGAAACCAACCTGAGAAAGTTTGTATAGTAGAGCATCCAGCCTCACCAAGTGGTCCTCCCAAGTGTCTGAAATAATCACGATGTCATCCAAGTAAGCATAAACCCCCACTAATCCCTGTATGGTGTGAGACATAATTCTTTGAAAAGTGGCAGGGGCATTTATCATGCCGAAGGGCATGACTGTATACTGGAACAATCCAAGGGGAGTAATGAATGCTGAAATTATCTTTGCCCTTTCTGTCATACCTATCTGGTAATATCCTTTCTGCAAATCTATTGTGGAAACAAACCTTGAATTTCCAACTTTATCGATTAAGTCCTCAATACGAGGAAGAGGAAATGCATCTGGGACTGTGACTGAATTTACTTTTCTATAGTCAGTACATAAACGACTACTACCATCTGGTTTAGGAACAAGCAAAGATGGTGAAGCCCAAGGAGAATTGCTTGGTTCTATTAACTTGTGTTCCAGCATAAAGTCAACCTCCCTCCTCATGATCACTAACTTTTGTGGGTTTAACCTATAAGATGACTGTTTAATTGGTTTAACATCAGGTGTAGTGAGTACGACATCATGAAGTTGAAAGTTACAATAACCAGGGAAATCTGACGTGACTGAGGGAAATTTATTAATTACGGCTCTCACATCATCTTTCTTAGTTTGGGATATCTCAGATAAATATTCATTAAAATTACTTAGAATATTACTATTACTAGGATTTCTACGAGGAGAAGGTATGTCAACCTTCTCAGTCACACATGAATCCTCCACTTCCTGATGTACTCTGTCAACAGACATCTTATTTAAAATATTTACAGGACGTTCATCATTTACAAATACAGTATTCTGATCCTCCTCCAGTTGCCTTTCAATATAAGGTTTAATTTGGTTGATATGAACCAACTGGCAATTCTTCCGACGATCCGGAGTATGAACGACATAGTTCAAATCAGTGACTTTGTGTGATATTACATATGGTCCAGAGAATTTACTAGCAAGTGGGTTACCTTGAACTGGCAAAAACAATAGAATTTTCTGTCCAGGAACAAAATTACGGTGTTGAGACTTTATATCATAGTGGGATTTCATCTTGCTTTGAGTATGAGACATGTTTTCCGAGGCTAACTTTCGCACCTTTGACAACTTTAGTTTAAGAGAGTTAACATACTCTGAAACAGTGCGAGAGCGAGAATTAGAGGACTCTGTGAACCATTGATCCTTTATGACTTTCAATGGACCACGTATCTGTCTGCCATACAGCAGTTCAAAGGGAGAATACCCTAAGGACTCTTGAGGGCATTCTCGGATAGAAAACAATAGTAATTGAATATTATCATCCCAGTCTCTCTCAGTCTCAAAACAGTACTTCCGTATCATAGATTTCAGACTCTGGTGAAACCGCTCTAGGCAACCCTGGGACTGAGGATGATATGCAGTTGACATTTTTTGTTGTAATCCGAGTTCCTTCATTACTTGAGTCATTAACACACTAGTGAAGTTTGAACCTTGATCATGTTGAATCTCCCTAGGTATACCTACACTAGTGAACAATTTTAACAGGTGACTAACTATATGTTTAGCCTTTATATTCTTGAGTGGATATGCCTCTGGGTACCTTGTGCTTGCACACATTACTGTAAAAAGATACTGATTTCCCTTTCTTGTTTTTGGGAGAGGACCCACACAATCAATGATAATCTTCTCAAAAGGCTCACTAATAACAGGTATAGGCTTAAGAGGGGCTTTAGGGATGCATTCATTTGGTTTCCCAACCAATTGACATGTATGACAGGATTTTACAAACATTGCCGTGTCTTTCTTCATACCAGGCCAAAAGAAATGGTTTAGCATTTTTTTATATGTATTCTTCTGTCCCAAATGGCCAGACAATCCATCATGAGCTATCTCTAAAATAGTATTACGAATAGATGTAGGCAACACTATCTGGTGAACTGTGGACCAAGTACCCATGTCAGCATCCAGTGGGGAACGATAACTCCGCATAAGCACTCCATCTGTATAATAGAAATGAGGGTTTTTGTCATTCAGGGAACTGTCAGCCTCATGCTTAAATTTTGCCAATGAAAGATCTGCCTCTTGGGCTAGTATTAAATTCTCTTTAGACATAACTTGGGAAAACAGTGATTCCTGACTAGATGAAGTTAAGAGGTCAGGTTCGGAATTGTTGCTCTGTGAACGTGTTACTGCACATATTGGAAAAATATGTGGACATTCTATATCTAAGGACTCAGTGGGACTCTTAATTAAGGGTTTATCAGTTACTTCTAACTCAGGGATCAACCCATTCCCTGCAAGATCATTACCAAGGAGAAAAGTGACACCTGGTATAGGAAGATCTGTGTTCACAACTGCAACCTTGACTATTCCTTTGAGTAAATCACTGTCAAGAACAACTTCTGCCAGAGGTACAGCAGATTTAGAATCTAAAGTATGGAGATAGGACATTCTTCCTGTATACTTAGTTTCAACTAAAGGTAGTGCTGTCTTACTTAGAATACTCTGTGCAGATCCTGTATCCCTTAGTATAGTAATTGGATATTTTGTAGATTCAGGAGACGTAGATATCGTTCCCTGAACTTTAAATGCTGAAAATAGGTCATGGGGAATATTAACAGGAGTAACACAGTTCACAGGTCTCTCATTAGTATTGAGAGTTGTATAAGATTGTTTATAAGTATTGGAGGTCTTACACTTTGGGTGTTTACATTTTGCTATAGTATGACCATGTTGTTTACAATAGGTACAGTATTCTGTAGTTTGGGTAAAATGTACATTCGGAGGAAATTTTGGAACTCGTTTCTGCATATCATTATCAGTTATTGGATTATGGCTGGAGGAGGACTTTACATTTAGCAGTTTGGACCTATCTCTCGGTGGAAAAGCCCTATGGAGTAATGCATAAGAATCAGCGAGTTGTGCTGCTTTAATAAGCTCGTGTTCCTCTTTCTCTTCTACATGAACCATAATATTAAAAGGTATTTTTCTCTTAAATTCCTCTAATACCATACGATTTACTAGTTCATTAAAAGTAGTGACTTTTGATGCATCCAACCACTTCTTAAACAATCTTAATTTCTCATTAGCAAACTCTAGGAAGGTATGTTTTTCAGATTTGGTGTAATTACGAAATCTTCTTCTATATGTATCTGGTGTAATGGAGTATGCATCTAAAATCGCTTTCTTAACAAAATCATAGTCATCAATATCATCCAGATTAACAAAAGTAGTGGCTGCTCTACCTACTAATTTCGGTTGGAGTAACCATGTCCACTCTGTTTTAGGCCACTTAAGGTGTCTCGCAGTTTTCTCAAATGTTTGAAATGAACTCTCCGGATCTTCTTCATTAAACTGGGGTACCAAAGGAATATTTTTGGCAAGGTTGAAAGGTTTGTCTTCTCCAAGCCTTAATTTAGCATACTCTAGTTCTCTGTCTAACGCTTTTTGCTCTCTATCTAGAGCTCTTTGTTCCCTTTCAAATCTTATGCGTGCGTCTGACCAAACTTCATCATTGGTTTGAATCTTACTACTATCAGAGTCAGCTCTATTGTCCATCATACCAAGGGGATTAATACATGAACTCATGGGTGTTAAATCCTCAATAGCTTCCTCAGGTAAATTTCCTTGTTTAACTAATTCCTCCACTACTACGTTTTTTATCATCTCCTTGGTATAAGAGCTTTCAAATTTTATTTCATAACAAAATGCTATATACTTCCATTCATCCTTCGATATTACAGTATTTCGAAGTTTATCAAGTGAAGGATCATTACAAAACTCTCTCACATTAAAATTTGATGCCATATTAAATTGAAAACTGTAACAATTGGAATATGGTAAATGAGAAGATAACTTTCGACAGCAACTATTTCGTAATTATCTTTAAATGAGGACTAACATTAGTTAGTGACTAAGTTATACTTTAGCTTAGTATGACGTTAACTCTATGACACAGATAAACAAACTTTAGGATTATTTGGCAGAGAGAATGCAAAATTAAGATCTCGGGGCTTAATTTTAAAATGAACTGGTCACAAGAGTTTCACGTGTACACGATTCCGAAATACCAGAACAAGAGAAGAGGCATGAGAGTAATACAAGAGATATGATCCTGCTTCTATTCTGAATACTTTACACTCCGTGATTATGGTAATCGTGTTTGGTCTTCCTAATAGTTTAAAATCCTATAGAAGACAATTGAGATATGGGTCAAACATACTCTGGCATGACTGCTAATGAATTGTTAGCTATATTCAGGTAGTTGACCTGTGTTGGTTCTGTAGAACCAATCAGAATTATTGGATACTCTGATATATCCGCTACCATCTGCCTAGGTATTTAATTCTTTGAACGGACATGGACGAGTATGAGAATAGATGAGTATTCAGTGAATTAGACTATTAATGGTAAACAACATAAAATAATCTTACTTATGCTACACAAACCAGCTACAGAGCATAGAATGAAATTAAGTAGCTAAAGCAATAATACATGAGATAGTACTGTGTTTTACATGAAGCTAAGAAACATATTTACATTTCTGAATAAAGAATAATTATTGATGTGTGTACATACAGTTGGGATCAAAATAAAGATCCCGGACAGGCCCCCACTTGTTACAGTCCAAGGCTAGGTGAAGTTATAGTACTTTATAAATAATAATAATTAGGGACTAGGAGCATGATAAAGCTTCAGACTGAACAAAAGATAGTAATTGAAAAGGTAGGACAAAAAACAACCTTATACATAATATATATAATACTTAATAGAAATAAACGTATGTACATCAACAACACCAATAACAACAAAACAACAAACAAAACAATTACTTTATATCCCTAATAGATGAAAATGACAACCCTGTGATAAACCCCTTAACCCTCAACATATGAATTAATGTAAATTTAATGGTTATATCTCAAGTCATATAAATCACAGTAACAATATATTTTAAAGTTTCAAATAACAATTCCTATTAATAGAGAAAGAGGATTCTCGCTGACTCCTACACTATATTATACTCCCTGTTTTCTCCCACGTCACAATACACCGGTTACTTCCAAGACCAAAACCACCACCGAGATATAGTCCATGTCACTGCTGGTTGAATACTGACTCCTCCAACTTGGGGAGAACACCTCGTAACTTCCGGAACGATATTCGAAGTCTTAAGTCCGGACCTTCCAGTATGGCTCACAGTTCCAGTTTCAAGTCGGATTGTTTAAAGGGGGGGGGGGGGCGTAACACCAGCATTAGTCCTTCTTTTAATATATTCACTACAATAATATTACAGTACGTTTTCTAAGGCTCGACCCCTTCAGTGAGAGGTTGGGTTGGGTTGGTTGGTTGGTTGGTTAGTCATCTTTTTCTTGGGGGGGAGAATGCATGGAAGGGTTATTTTATTCCTCCAAATTATACCAGGAAACAAATTAGTACCGGAACACTAGTAATAAACGAGTAATAGATTTGTTTCATTGCATAGTTTGAATGAATCAGTACAATACTCGAATCTGAGTCACCCCATAACAGAAACACCTCAAGGGACCCGACCCTGTGATGTAGTCAGAAAATTGGAGGTAAATGAGTCCTTCAAATATTGCCACGAAACACCACCTGTATGGAAGGAGCTTGTTTCGTGGCACAGTCAGAAGGAATCAGAAGCCTCGAAATTTTCCTACACGATAACAATGTCCTTAAATTTAAATATAGAGAGAAAATTACTACCACAAGATTCACTACCTACCACAATGTCTCCTTTCACAACCACACCTATACTAATCCAACAATGATACCTACAACTCCCACAATTACATCATTACAACAATTACATCAAGCTTAAGGGGGGAAATTTTGTGTTGGTAAATCTGGAGCAACTGAATCCTCCAAACTATTTCAAGCAACAGAACACCATTATTTTAGTTCATCTGGTCCTAGCTGTTTCCTGGCATACATTGGAGGAATCAAGGCACTCCAATGAAACAAAAGTGAATTACCACCTTAAACTATTACACATACGTATTGAATTATCACAACTACCATAACTACAACTGGTGCAGCTACAACAGTCAATAGAACCATCGCAATCATATATACCTAACTACCACTAGAACAGTATTGAAATATCACTAACCAACCTCTCTATCTACCACAAGTACCAGCACGCAACCTACCACAGCTACTACCATTCCACCTACCACACTGCAACTACCACAACTACCAAACACTCCACCTACCACAACTATTAACACTGTAACTACTGCAACTATCACAACTACCAACACCGCACCTACCACAACACTCAACCTACCACAACCACCCCAACACTCCACCTACCACAACTACCAACACTTACCATCTACCACAACTACCACAACTAGACGTACGACTGCAGAAACTACCACTACACCTACCACAATTCTAACGTAACTACCAGTATGGGGGCCTAGCGTGACCTAAAATATAGTCTTTAAAAGGAGAAATGAAAGGAGGAGAAGGGTTAGAGAAATGGGAAGAAGAGGAGGAGGAGGGGGGAGAAAGATGATGATGAAGAGGAGGAGGGGGAGAAAGATGATGATAAAGAGAGAAGGAGAAAAGGATAAAGAGAAGAAGGAGGAGAAGGAAGATGATGATGATGAAGAGGAGGAGAAAAAGATAGAGAGGAGGAGAAAAGGATAAAGAGAGGAAGAGAAAATGATAAAGAGAAGGAGGAAGATGATGATGAAGAGGAGGGGAAAAGGATAAAGAAAAATATAGAGAGAGGAGGAGAAAGGGATAAAGAAAGGAGGAGGAAAACGAGAAGGAAGATGAAGATGATGATTAAGAGGAGGAGGAGGAGGAAAGGAAGAAGGAGGAGGAAAGGAAGAAGGAGGAAAGGAAGGAGGAGGAGGAAAGGAAGGAGGAGGAGGAAAGGAAGGAGGAGGAGGAAAGGAAGGAGGAGCAGGAAAGGAAGGAGAAGGAGGAAAGGAAGGAGGAGGAGCAGGAAGGAAGGAAGGGGAGGAGCAGCAATTATAATAAGAGGAGATAAAGGAGGGGAAGGAAGACAGAGTAGAAAAATCCTCCCTGAGGGTCCGAACGCCGCATGTAACGACACCCATTACTGGTAATTAACTAACTAAGGCAACACAACACTATATTTCTCATAATAATAGTAATAATAATGATAATAATAATAATGATAATGATAATAATAATAATAATAATAATAATAATAATAACAATAATAATAATAATAATAATAATAATAATAATAATAATAAAATAATAATGATACTACTAATACTATTTCTACTATTACTACTACTATCACTGCTACTACTACTACTACTACTAATAATAATAATAATAATAACAATAATAATAACAATAATAATGATGATAATAAGTTGGGAAACAGCGAGAAAAAAAAATAGTGAAGAAACAAGAGTTAGGATTAAAAGGAGAAAAGAAGGAAGAGGCAGACAATAACACAAAAATAGTTAAGAGAATAGGAGATAAGAGAGAAATAAAAGGCTATGAAAACGGAAGTGGAAGTAAGAAAGAAGGAATAGAGAAGGAAGAGGAGATAAGAGAGAAAGAAGCAAGATGCATAAAGGAAGTGGAAGTAAGAAAGAAGGAATAGAGAAGGAAGAGGAGATAAGAGAGAAAGAAGCAAGATGGATAAAGAGAAGGGTGGATATTGATCTGTGAAGAAATTAGTCTCCCTTAGTTAATAGGAGAAGTGATGAAGGGTAATTATTGAGGCCTGGGAACTGCTTGGTGATACGAGGGGAACGGGAAGGGAGTGGAGGGGAAGGGGGAGTGTGAGGGGGGGGGGGAAGGGGGAGAGGGGAGTGGTAGAGGGTGAGTGGTAGAGGTGAGGGGAAGGGGGAGAGGGGAGTGGGAGGTGGAGAAGGAGTAGAGATGAGGGGGATAGGGAGGAGGAGAGAGGGGAGGATTGAAAGTGGGAAAAGAGTAAGGAGGGGATATTGGAGGGTTAAAAAGGGAGAGGGGAGGAATGGAAAGGGGGAGAGGGAGAGGGGAAAGAGTAAAGATGGTATATAGCACATTGATTTGGGTGGTAAGTCTGGAGCAAATGATTCCTCCAAACTACTCCATGGCAACAGGATACAATTATTTTTCTTCATCAATGTCTATTTCCTGGTATACTTTGGAGGAATCAATCAAATCTATCAAAATTATACCATCCCCTTATTATTGAATGGATTATAGTGTATACAGCGTGGGAGACGTTGCCAGGAATACTATATTTACACATTGCCAATTTTAGTGTGTTGTGGTGATAATGGTTACAGTGTTATCGCGCACACACACACACACACACACACACACACGTAGAGACAGAGACACATTTAGACCCGCACACACACACACACGTATACAGAGAGAGAGAGAGAGAGAGAGAGAGAGAGAGAGAGAGAGAGAGAGAGAGAGAGAGAGAGAGAGAGAGAGAGAGAGAGAGAGAGAGAGTACTATTACCACCCCAGGACTACTGTGGTTGATGTATGGAATGTCAACGTAACTAGAAAATGTGACCCGACCCTAACAGTGTTGTGATGATGGTTTACCTACACCACCAGGCATAAGCTGGCCTCACCTCACCTCCCCTACCCTCTCTCACACGCTATAAACAACACCACCACCAAGATGTACTTTTTTTTTTTTTTTTTTTCTTGTTTGTTTGTGTGTGTGTTATGTATTTTTTTGGGGCAAAATTCTAATCCATTTTCTTTTCAAACTAAGAAGATATTCACGTTGTAAGAAGATATTTTTAACTGAAGAAATACAAGAAAAACTAACAAATAAATAATAAATATTATGATGGTGCCGTAAAGGTGTGCATAATAAAATGTAGTAAGCACTCACAAATTATATCGAAGTGATTTATGGGAGAAACATGGTTTGAACCCTGCCTGGTCCTGCACGGCCAAAACTGTTGCATCTCCAATAAATCATCTCAGAATGATATGTGACCATTTAACATCAATATAAACAGACTGAATTGACAGCACTCTCAAGCAACCAAAAACTATTCGTATCAAAATATTGTTTAGAAATATTAATAGTTTGGGAATATATTACGTAGGTTTGTAGAGAAGTCACTACAGTAGCTGTCACTGATGTACAGTAATTAAATTGTTCTCTTGATACTATGTATATATGTCACCCATATATAAATATATATTATATATATATATATATATACACCTGGTGGAAATGTGGTAAAACCGTATGAAGTGAGGGAGACTGGCGAAGGATATGGTGGAGGGGATGGAGAGGGAAGAAGATGAATGAGGTTTCAGGTGAATGGAGCAAGGGGAGGAGAAGAAAGGGGAGAAAAAATGAACGGACAGGAAGGGAATCAGGGAAAGGGAAGGCCAAGAGAGAGGATGAGGCGCGGGGGGGGGGGGAAGGAAACGAGAGGGGTTATCAGAAGAAAAAGATAAAAGACGAGAGAATGAGAGAAGGAGGGAGTAGTATATGAAAGTGGAGGAGCAAAGAAGGTCAGAAGAAATGATGGAGGGAAGGAGAGGAGGGGAGGTAAGAAGCAATAATGTGAGAAGGGGGAGAGAGAGGGAGGAGAAGGGGGAGAGAGGGAGGAGAAGGGGGAGAGAGGGAGGAGAGGGAGGAAAGGGGAATGAAGGAGGTAATATATGACAGTTTATGAGATGAATGAGAGAGGTAGGGGAAGGGAAGAAGAAAGGAGAGGGCGGAAGATATGATAAATTGAAAGACGAGAGACAGGAGGAGAAAGAAGGAAGGTGAAGAAGAAGAATAGATAACGGAAGCAGAATGGGAGAGGTAGAGAGGTAGAGGTAATTAAAAGGAAGAGAAAGAGAGAGAAATAATGCGAAACAGAATAAGAAGCGAGAAGTGTGAAATGAAAGAAAGATGGAAGGAATAAAACACATTGAGAGAGAGAGAGAGAGAGAGAGAGAGAGAGAGAGAGAGAGAGAGAGAGAGAGAGAGAGAGAGAGAGAGAGAGAGAGAGAGAGAGAGAGAGAGAGAGGAAGGTTGGATAGACAATATGGAAAGACAGTGAGCAAACAGGGAGAGGGAGACAGGGAGAGGGAGAGGCGACAGGGAGAGCGACAGGGAGAGTGGCAGGGAGAGTGTCAGGGAGAAGGCCCGAATAGTGTCAGGGAGAGGGAAATGTCAGGGGGGCAGTGGAGGGGAAGGGAGATAGTGAGGGTGAGTGAGAGAGGGAGGGAGAGAGGTAGGGAGAACGAAAGGAGGGAGGGAGGGAGGAAGGGAGAATGAAAGGAGGGAGGGAGGGAGAGAGGTAGGGAGAACGAAAGGAGGGAGATGGGGAGAGTTGGATATTGGGAAAGTAAGAGAAGGAGGGGAGAAAGGGAAATTAAGAGAAAGAAGGAGGGAGGAAGGAAGGGCAATTAAGAGAAGGAGAGAGGAAGGAAGGGCAATTAAGAGAAGGAGAGAGGAAGGAAGGTAGGTGTAATAAGAGAAACAGGGGATAGAGATGGATGTTAGGAAAATAAGAGAAAGAGGAATGGTAGATAAAGATAATTTAGGAAAGAGTAACCCCACAAAACCTCAATACCCCCCATCGAATATAAAAAACAAAATACCAAAAACAGTGAGAATGAAAACCCTGACTGAACTTTCCATGGCACTGTTTTCCATCCCTATTTTGACCCCTGGTGGTTTTAGGGATTTGTGGTGCTATATTTAGGGAAGAGTTCAGGGGGGATTTTCTTGTTAGTGTATTTAGGGGTGAATTTAGGGGAGATTATATTGTTGGTAATTTTAGGGGCAGAATTCAGGGGATATTCCTCTTGTTGGTTGTTTTAGGGACCTGTGCTGGTGTATTTAGGGGAGAATTTAGGGGAGATTATCTTGTTGGTAATTTTAGGGGCATGTGGTGGTGTATTTAGGTGAGATTCTCTTGTTGGTAAATTGAAAGGCACTGATTCCTCCTTACTAAACAAATTGATTCCATCCTCTGGTGTTATTTTGTTTATATATATATATATTTGTTTCATTTATTATAACACATACAAACATACATTCATGATAGATTACAATACCCTGCTAAAATGTGCTCAGGGAACGAAAACAAAAGGAAACAAATAAACAAATAGACCGATAAAACGATAAATAAACAAAAATATAAACAAATAAATATATAAAAAGATAAACAAATAAATAAATGAAAAGATAAACAAATAAATAAATAAATAAATAAAAATAAGAGTACTGATAACTTGATAAACAAAAAATAAAAATAAATAAAAAGATGGTGCTAACATATTGAAAAAAAAAATTGTAAGCGAGGGGAACTCACACTTGAGATTAGATTACCGAGGCGCCAGTTAAACCAAACCTGATAATTTAATCGGAAAGAGAGAGAGAGAGAGAGAGAGAGAGAGAGAGAGGAGAGAGAGAGAGAGAGAGAGAGAGAGAGAGAGAGAGAGAGAGAGAGAGAGAGAGAGAGAGATGAGAGAGAGAGAGAGAGAGAGAGAGAGAGAGATAATAAGATTAGGTGAAGGAGGTGAGAGAGAGAGAGGAAAAAAACTCACAGGAAACATAGATGAGGTTACGTCCACATGGCTCAGGAAAAAAGTGTGAGGGAAAGAGGGAAGGAAAAAAGTGTGAGGGAAAGAGGGAAGGAAAAATGTGTGAGGGAGGGGATGAGTGGAGGAAATTAGAGAAAAGTGTGAGGGAGAGAGGAAATGAGGGATTAGTATGAGGGAGGGAGGAAAGGAGGGAAACAAGGAAAAGTATGAGGGATAGAGGTATGTGGGAAGGAGGGAAAGTGTGAGGGAGAGATGGATAGAGGGAAGAAATGAGTGTGAGTAATGGTAGAGGGGGTAGAAGAAAAAGTGTGAAGAAGGAAGAGAGTGCAGGAAGGGGAAGAAAGGAGGGTAAAGTGTGAAGGAGGAAAGGAGGAAAAAG
The DNA here is from genome assembly GCA_034508575.1 of Petrolisthes manimaculis. NCBI lineage: Eukaryota > Metazoa > Arthropoda > Malacostraca > Decapoda > Porcellanidae > Petrolisthes > Petrolisthes manimaculis. The sequence continues at coordinate 2,588 of JAWZYT010005754.1, read as the reverse complement.
CTTGAGGGATGGAAAGAGGGAGAGACGAGTGTGAGGAACGTGAGAAAAAATTTAGAAGGAAGGAGGGAGAGAGAGAGAGACAGAGAGA
>JAWZYT010005753.1:0-29606 GCA_034508575.1 Petrolisthes manimaculis | reverse complement strand
GAATCAGGCACTCTAATCTATCAAAAGTATATACTCTCCCCTTAAGGCAAGGGTGGTATACGTTAAGGTAAGGGTGGTACGTTAAGGTAAGGGTGGTACGTTTAGGTAAGGGTGGTACGTTAAGGTAAGGGTGGTACGTTAAGGTAAGGGGTGGTACGTTAAGGTAAGGGTAGAAAGACAAACACATCCTCAGGACGATAAATATATGCACAGTTTCAACACGTCAATTGCCCTCCGCCTCTGTTGGTGTTTTGACCTACGAGTATAATCATAACCACACAAAGGTTACACAACGCCTGCCACGCCTACAAAAACACTGACACACTTATACAAATATTTACGCCTAACGCCCCATATTTTCCCGTCGCTTTTTTTTTTTTTTTTTTTTTTATCCTCTGAGTAGCGGTGCTGGGATACCGGCGAGAAAATCAATCAGTCCTTCGTCTCTGCCAGGGTAACAAACAACACGTGAGTCGCTATTATATACATGTTTTATTACTACAGCTAGTGATCCAGAATCGTAAACATTGTACTTGTGTATTATTTATCTCACTCACTGTGATGTTACTGGCTGCCCATGATGAATTTACATAATAGAACAGGTTTAACAATATATTTGATTGATCATATAATATTTACTTAAGTACCGGTACTAAATAATATATAATGTCTTTGCGTCTAAGAGGCCAGTGTCGTCCTCTTGGTTAAATCGGCATAGTTATTACCTGTTTTATTAAGTAATTTATCTATTCTATTGAAGTACAAAGGACAAGACAAATGGTTTGGGTGAGAAAGCCGTGCACGACGAGACCAGATGAAATACAAAGGAAACATTAAAATTGTTGGCGAGATCATATGGTAGAAGTTGTTCAATGCGTTGTGTTCCCATAAAATATATAGGTCACGATGTACAGTATGTGTTTGGTATTGTTAGGTTATATCATTTTATTTATATGTGACCTTTTTGTAGTGGCCGAGCTTCCTGGAGGGCTGGGGCTTGTAGTAAAGGAAATAATAGACAACAAAACAAGATGTCCATCCAGTTTGTCGCTGATGGTCTCTCATCTCTTATGTTTAGGGTTTTGTTATGGTCAACTCAAAGGGGTTTATTTACTAGAAGAAAAGTACTAGTAACAAAAGGATACATATATATGGTGTGTGTGTGTATGTGTATGTGTGTGTGTGTGTGTGCTGTGTGTGTATGTGGGCCAGCCTCCAACACTATAGGGACGTTGAGGAGTGCCTTCAAGTGGGGCCTGAGAGTAGTTAATTGTATTTGGTATGAAAGACATTAGTGGAGTGGGACAAGTGTGTAAGTGAGAGGGGTTAATATTATTATGGAGTGTGGGCGAACGAGAAAAAAATAATTACAGAAAAGTTAAATCAGCATATTGACAACTTACCACTGGGTTTGCTTCACTAGAGCAGACGACTGAATTTCGGTCCTAGTTCATATATTTCACTGATACCAGATACAACACCAGCATATTCGTGGATGAGGTGGCCTCGAGTCATCTGATGGCAACTGTACAGTGGCGCACATCAATCCTAGCCCACTCGAATCGAAGCCCTAGATCTGAAGCAGACTGTTTCTAGAAGACAACTCACCCAAACCACCATCATGAGGACACACACACACATAATAATTTTCCTTTACTTTACTTTACTTTACTTTACTTTACTCACACACACACACACACACACACACACACACACACACACACACACACACACACACACACACACACGTCAAACCAACTGAGGCTTTGGATGTTTTGCCGTCCAGAAACTGCCTGCTTCAGAACTGGGGCTTGGAATTACCTGGGCTACAAACTTTGGTATCCGAATGGACATAGAAAACTGAGGGCATGAGCCTTGGAAAAAAAAAAACGAATTATTTAAGATTAACTCATTTAGATAAATTTAATCACGTACCGCCCGAACCCGGTAATAATTCATTTTAAAGAAGAAAATGCTAAAGAGGAAAAAGCAAGAATTATATGTTGCAGAAAGGAAAATTAAGAGAGAAAAAAAGAAAAAAAAAAAAGAGAGTGAGAGAGAGAGAGAGAGAGAGAGAGAGAGAGAGAGAGAGAGAGAGAGAGAGAGAGAGAGAGAGAGAGAGAGAGAGAGAGAGATGAGGAGGAGGAGAAGGAAGGGTGGGGGTGAGGAGGGGGGAGGTTTAGAGGAAGTGTAGCGTGGAGAAGGAAGTGAGAAATGGAGTTAGGGAAGACATTAAGAGTTGAGAGCCGGGGCTACATTTCCCGTATCTCTGAACATTTTACACGCTCCAGTGTTTTATAGCCTGGTGTCTTCCTTATCTCCTCGGTCCTTTTGCACGGCGTGAAGAGACAACTCCTCACCTCAAAACAACTTTAATTAAGGGGATGTGGGAATTGGGGGACAGGCTTTGGGGGAGGTGGGGGTGGGTTGCAGGAGTAGGGGGACAAGTTTGGGGGTGGGTAGAAAGCCTGTCCCTTATTCCGGCACCCCCCTAACCCCAAAATATACTGTATATCTTTTGGCCTTGCATACATATACGTTATAAACACACACACACACACACACGCCAATCACAAACACAAATACATCTCTCATAGTTTAGATTTATGAATACATCCTTAAAACTACATTCAAGCTGACGTAGCCTACAAGAGAGAGAGAGAGAGAGAGAGGAGAGAGAAGAGAGAGAGAGAGAGAGAGAGAGAGAGAGAGAGAGAGAGAGAGATTTATTTTACTGTAATACCCTCACTCGACTACTCAATCTTTCAGTATGACAAAGTTTAACTCTTTCTAACCATCTGTACTTCTTTTATAAACTAATAATTACTTTCATTCCATACTTTAACCTTTCCATCATGTTCTTTACCTTTGCAACTACAGTATCGAATTTTTCCAAAACACATTTCCATTTCCCATCAGACGTTTCCACCTCTCTGTTTCCTTTGATAGGTTCTGCTCTGCCCATGCCCCTCTGTCTTCTCCTTCACTTCACAGTTTCTTTCTATATTCTCCCTCACACCCGAGGCTCTCCACCTTCCTCTCTCTCTCTCTCTCTCTCTCTCTCTCTCTCTCTCTCTCTCTCTCTCTCTCTCTCTCTCTCTCTCTCTCTCTCTCTCTCTCTCTCTCTCTCTCTCTCACTCGATACACTCCCTCCCCCATCCTTCTCAATTACTACCATCCACTTTCTCTTTCTCGATTTCATTCTACATTGCTTTCTCTTTCTCACTTTCAATCCCACTCTGCCTTCCTTTCCTCACTTCCCTCCTACGCTATACAGTACTTCGCTTTCTTTACTCTCATATTATGCCCTTGTTCTTTCCAACTCCCTTTCATATTCCTGATTTGTCAACGGGATTTTGAGATGCCAGAAAAGACAAACACAAAAACTATACAATATTGCCATGACGAATCTCGAATGTCTAAGAGGATTCGGCTACTTACTGAGTTGAACTAAAATTATTATTACCATTTTTCAACCAGCCCTCCCGAGTTCTGCAGATTTTTATTTAGAACTTTCAACTACTCAGAAATATTTTATGAAGCTATAATATTTTAATGTCATTTTATTCTTAACTTTGTGGCTAATTAAATACTTATTCATATTTTTATTTCCAATCCATATTCATGTATTACGTCCCCAGAATATTTTAAAGTCTTTTTTATTAAAAAAAAAAAAAAAAAAAAATCGAACATCACACCATGACAGTAATGACTTTGTTTGTTCAACATGACTATTATTCCTGACAAACTTGATTCAAATAAACTACTCATACACGTTTTAAGGGGAGAATATACTTTTGATACATTAGAGAGCCATGATTCCTCCAAAGTATGCCAGCAAACACGACCAAACCAACAAAAATATATGGTGGCCTGTTGCTGGGAATAGTTTGGAGGAATTATTATCTCCAAAAATGCCAACAGTAAACCCTCCCCGTAAGCAGTCAAAAACAAAACGCCTGCCATTATATCGCCCACTATCCTTGGAATTACGTTCTCTACACACACACACAAAACAATAAAAGCCGCAGGAAAATAAAATACACTCAGTCCCACAACATTTCAGCGTTCTGTTCAAACTATTCACTCGTTCTACACTGAAACACACCTCTACAACGCGGTACCCATAGCACAATAAAAACCATTACCTGAACAAAACTTTTAAACCTTCAAAAGTGTATAAAACCTTGCACACAATACCAGGCAGCACAAATAACACACACAAACAAACAAACAAACATACATACAGTACCCCGACATGGAAAAGCTAAAAAACAAACAAAAAAAAACACACTCGTACTTCAGACAGACTACTATTACCATTCACGTGTAACAAGTTTCTAGGAATATATTGTATGTATGGAACAGTTCACTTTGTGCGGCCAAACCACTTCCTAACCTCATCCAGAGAGGGACATGAAAGCCAAACCTATATATAGACTAATGACACACTATATTCAGATCCTATGTATATTACAGTACACTCCTTCTCAAGTCTACTACTATCCCTCCTTCTTGTTTGGTCTCTCCTCCATTTAATGCACCTCCTTCACTTTTTCCACTCCAATTCTCTCCGCCTCTCGTTCATCTCTGTCTGGTCTTTATCAACGTCTTCCCTTCCATTCCCTCTTACTACGGTTCCAATATCTCTCAGCCTTCATCCATCTCTCACTTCCATCTCTCTCCCTCTGTATCGATTTCCCACTCCATCTCTCTTCCGACTCCGAGAGACCTTTGATATTGACTATGAAAATCCCAGCTGAAACCTTTGTAAACGATGCCAGTGTTATCTTCCTTCGCTCTGTCTTTTCCACTCCCAGACTCTCCTTTCTTTTTCTCAACTAGTTCCTACTTCTTCTCTTCGTTCTTCTGTTCTTTCCTCCTCATTTTTCTCTCCTTTCCTCCTTTTTTTTCTCTCCTTTCTTCTGTTCTTTCCTCCTCATGTTTCTCTCTCCTTTCCTCCACCTCTTTCTCTCCTTTGTTTTGTTCTTTCCTCCTCCTTTTTCTCTCTCCTTTCTTTTGTTCTTTCCTTTTCCTTTTTCTCTCCTTTTTTTCTGTTATTTTCTCCAAATCGTTTTTCCGTTTTTCATAATCTCTCCCATACTAACAATCACATTTTATATTCTCTTGTGTTTTTTCGTGTGTTTCATTTTATTTTTCTAACTTTTATATTTCAAACTTTTCCTATTTTTCTCTATATGTCTTTGTTTCCATTCTCTATCATTCTCTCCTTCATTTCCGTCTCCGTTCATTCCCTCAATTTTTACATTATTCCCTTAATTCGTGTAATTACCATTTTTTTCATTCACATTCTACTTTTACACTTTCCACTCCTTATGTTTAATGTCACTCTTTCTACTTGACGTCCTTCCTTCTTTATTTCGTCTTTCTTCACCTTCCCCATCTACCATTTCATATTATTATTTCCTAGCATTATCCCATTATTCCTCTCCTTCCTTACCCTCTCCTCTCCTCTCCTCTCCTCTCCTCTCCTCTCACTCTATTCTCTCTTTCATTCAAACCCTCATTCAGCCTCTCCACTCACTCCCACTGTTCTCGTGCCTCCTACTCTGAACAAACATCTACCGTATATTGTTATAAACGATGCCTTATCTGTGTTGCCCAACCACACAAAAACACAGGATAAAAAAAAATCTCCCTCTCCCTTGGGCCCCCTATTTTCATTCTACTCTAGCTATTTATTCCTCCCTCACCTCTCCCCTGGCGCCTCTTTTTTTCATTCGACCCCCTGGCTGTATATACCTCCCCCCCCCTACCTCTCCTTAGCCCCCATCCAATCCCCTCTACCTAACCCACATACCAACTTACACCAATTCATATATCCAATCTTCTATCTGTCTAACCCAACCTACTCCATCTAACATTTTCAGTCTTCCATCTGTCTGACTCTACTTACTGCAACTCATATTTCCAGTCTTACATCTGTTAAACTCTACTTACTCCAACTCACATTTCCAGATTTTACTCCAATTCACATAAACTCGTCTTGCATCTGTCTAACCCCATCTTTCTCTTCTTTTAGCCTCACATTCTATTTTCCTTCCAAATGCCAGAGCCATGTATTCTTATGCCTAAGTAAATCTGCTCATCTTCCTTATATTTATTAGTACTCTCCCAGTTCCTCTCCCCGTGTAACCTTCTATCAAACCTCTCACCCAGTTATTACCAAATTATATTACTCTTAACTAGGATACCTCTCAGGCAAAAGGGGTTAATCACATCCAAAACTTCTCTCAATCCTTTCACTCTTATATTATAATTCTCAACTCTATTATCTTTAACCAAACTACATGCAATTAATTTCCAGCTCATCCCAGACATCCCTTCTACCATTTTTTTTCCTGTGTAACTTAATCTGTATTTTTTTCTTTATCTCCTCTAACAAACTCACCCGACACACCTTTACTCTTAGTGACAGATGAAGAGGTGGTGTGATATTTGAGGGAGCAAGGTATGGCAACAAACTTCGGCTGAGTTATCGCATCATTATTTATTCTTTAATTTTGGTGAGGCGGACAGAGGTAAACAAAGGCGGCGAGAAAAGGGGAGGAGGAGGGGACGGGTTGGGTTTGGTGGGGGTCTGTGTGGGGAAAGAAGGAGTGACTCATGATGGAAGAGGGAGATAAAAACGCCATGCTATCAATCTATTACACATGTATATATATACAGTACACCAATCTCCTTACAGCTTACATCTATATACTCTGTTTTCTTCCTACTTACAGTATTTACATCCCGAACAAAACCTTTCCTTTTCTCTCACACATTGATGAAAGACTGAAAGTGTTACGTGTACAAAACAAACACACACACACACACACAAACACACACAAACACACAAACACACACACATACACATACACACACACACACACACACATTATGTTCACTCCCCTTTCCTCATAAGTTTACAACATCTGGCTGGGTTATATTTACGTAAGGTGGCAAGGCTGTGTTTGTTGATTCTTTGGTAGGAAGAATGAAGTTTTGTAAGTTACATAATTATACACTATAGTATTCTAGATATATTTAATGTAATAAGGACGCAAAATTAACAACCTATGGATTATTATATCACAAAGTATGGTCATTGCAACTTGTACATCAGAGAAGTGAAGGTCAAAGGTTTTCCAAGTTGTTCCAAAAGTTGAGCCAAACACGAGGCCTTTGGTACAGTTCCCTTCAAAAATTTCGAGACACTACCTGCTAGAGTCTAGTAGGTAGTGTATCGAAATTTTTTTAGGAAACTGTACCTGACACTATAATGGAACTCTATAAGCAGTGCCACAAATCAACATCCTTACTTAGAGAGACAATATTTTGTGGTATAATTTGGAAGGCATAGATAGTAGCTTCCAATTAAGGGGGTAATTCGCTTTTGTTACATTGGAGTTCCTCGATTCCACCAAAGTATACCAAGAAACAGGACCAGAAGAGAAAAATAATTATAATGGTGTTCTGTTGGTTGGAATAGTTTGGAAGATTCAGTTGCTCCAAAATTAACAACACAAAACTTCCCCCCTAACCAACATTACCACAGCTAAGATCCCTCGCCTGTGTCTGGGTGATGCGAGTATTTAATTCACTTGGACAAGTTTAAATTACGGTTTGAATCCTTTCCACACCTCATTATCTGCTTTCGTCTTTGTTAGGTTCAGGTCTCTGAGAGCAATCCTTAATTTATTCGTTGAATTCAGCGGCGTTTAATTAAAGTTTGTCTCCTTCTCTAAACTGTGCAATTTGCATATCTTTGATTGCGATATAATTAAGCCTTTGAAACAGACATACAAGAAGAGTGACAATTAGACCCAGAGAGAGAGTTACATAGAGTTACATAGAATCACAGACCACAACAGACCTTACGGTCCACACGGGGTGATCTGATTAGAAGGTTACTGGGAGAATGAATTTCTCCCCAGTGATAGTCGTAGATAAGGAGGATAGCAAAGTAGAAGGCTCTCTCCCCACCCTCCACTCCCTCCGGCCTGAGCCGTACAGGAAATAAAGTCAGGAGTCAGAACCTTGTGTGGTTGGCAGAAAATACTCCACAAGGAAATTTTATAGGAAAGATAGAAAGTAGTTGAAATTTGGCTAACTTGCCACCTGTAATGGGCAAAAATTATTCATTAGTAAACATCGAAAGTCGGGGATTAGACGCAAGGTGTTTATCTAAGCGACATTTGCCAAGTTTTCGCCCAATTCGACAATTTATCGAGAGTATCTTGCATTTCTTTAATTTGTGCATTAGTGAGTACTGTTTTTGCAATTTTAAAGAGAGAGAGAGAGAGAGAGAGAGAGAGAGAGAGAGAGAGAGAGAGAGAGAGAGAGAGAGAGAGAGAACAACAGGATTCTAAAACTTATAGTCCTACACTTTACCACCAGCTCTGCCCTTCAACTGACCTATGGTGTTAGAGGAAATGACCTTTTCGACGTGACTATATCATTCCCACTACCGTCACCACCACCATCATTAACCAGTCCATTACAACCACTACCACTAACATTAGTCCCAATCCTCCCACCACCATTACCATCTCATTACCACCCTTAAACCAACTACATATTCCACATTACCCATCATTTTTTTTCTCCTCCGTTTCTTTTAATTTTTTCTATCTTTTATCTCTCTTGCTTTTTTTTGTACATTTTTTTTCTCTCTCCTCCTACCATCCTTCACCATTTATTACCTAGTTTTATTTGCTTTTCGTTCTTTATATATTTTTTTTCTTTAATCTCCATCGTAACCTCCTTTTTCATTTTTCATTCCTCCTTTTCCCTTTACTTTCGTTTTTATTCTCTTAAAGACCTTGTGATCGTGAATGAGAATTGCAGGCTTCTGATTCCTCCTATCTATGCCACGAAACACACCCCTTCCTTATAGATGATGTTTGGTGGCAATATTTGAAGGACTCATTTACCTCCAATGTTCTGACTACATCACACACAGAGTCCCCTTAACGCATTTCCACTCCATATACATTCTCCTTTCATCCTCTCCAGTGCTCTTTACTTTCCATCCACCTCCCCATTTATCTTTCCCTTTTCCTCCTTCCCTCTCTCCCATACAACCTCTCTTTATCTCTCTCCCCTTCCTCTGCCATCTCCATCTTTCCTTCCACCCTCTCTCCGTCGCCCCTTCCATCTCTCGCTCCATTTCCTGTCTTCTCCCTCCCACACTGCCTCTTTAGTCCTCCTCCCTCTCTCAATCCCTGCTATCTTTCCTTTTCTTTCTTTTCCCTCAAATCTCTCTCCCCTTTCTTTTTATAACCTTCCTTTCTGCTGCCCCTTTCTCCCCTCTGTCCCTCCCTCCATTTATCTCCCCTTTCTTTCTAACCTCCTTCCTCTCTGCTACCCCTTTCCCCCACCCTTCCATCTCTCTCTCTCCTCATCCTGTCTAACTTCCCACCTCTCCCCTCCCTTCGCTATCTTTCCCCCTCTCTCTCTCTACTCACTTCTCCCTCCAGCCTCTCTGCAAGACAAATACTCGGTCATTCTCCTCAAAGGCATGAGTAGGAAGGCGCCTGTTAATTTTCCGGAGCGTTTGACTGAGGAGAGGAGCATTTTTCTTGGCCAGCTTTATTGCGATTTAGGATTGTGGGAGGTTGTCTTTCTGACTACTGAAGAGGGAAGGGGAGAAAGAAGAAAAGGGATTTTGTAAATGAGAGAGAGAGAGAGAGAGAGAGAGAGAGAGAGAGAGAGAGAGAGAGAGAGAGAGAGAGAGAGAGAGAGAGAGAGAGAGAGAGAGAGAGAGAGAGAGAAAGAGAGAGGAATAAAGGATGAGGGAGCAGAGAATTAAGAGAGAAAGAGAGTGAATGGTGTAATAAAGGAGAAGGAGAGGGTTAAAGAGGAAAGTAAATAAAAGAAAGAGAAAAACATTATGGTCAAGACTAACCCTTTGCCAGAAAAAGAGTAAGAGAAGAAAAGTAAAGAAGGTGAGTGACCTAAAGTGAAGTAAGACAGATGGAGGGGACTGTAATGGGAAAGAAACGAGATGGGGGACACAGAAAGGAGTGGAGGAGAATGAGAGGAGGATAAGGAGGAGGAGGAGGAGGAGGAGAAGTAGGAAAAGAAAGAAAGGAGAGAGGAGGAGAAGGAGGAAGAGCAGAGAAAGGCAGTTGGGAATGTGAAAGAAGTGGAGGAGAATGAGAGAAGGAGGAGAAGCAGGAAAAGAAAGAGAGAAAGGAGAGAGTGGAGGAGGAAGAGCAGAGAAAGGCAGTTGGGAATGGGAAAGAAATAGAGGAGAATGAGAGAAAGAGGAGAAGCAGGAAAAGAGAGAAAGGAGAGAGTGGAGGAGGAAGACCAGAAGAAGATAGTTGGGGATTAGGAAAAGGGGAAGTTGGAAGAATAAAGGAAATACAAGCATGATAAAACAAGACGAAAGAAAAGGAACAAATGATATATAGAGACAACTTATATATAGCAACAATAAAAATATGTAGGAAAAAGGGAGAGCATTAGACAGAAATAGGTCTGATGACAATGAAATGGAAAACAAAAGAAAAGGGAAATATTTGGGAGTAGAAAGGAGGAGGAGGAGGAGGAGGAGAAGAAGACAAGACACACACAAGAATGAAGATCAAAGAAATTAGGTAAGGCATGGAGGAGGGAGAATGGGGGAGGGGGGAGCTATTCAGTGAGGAGGGAAGTGGTTGAGGGGGTGGGGGAGGAGAGCATGTAAGGGAAAGGGAGCATAATTGGTGGTATATGTGGAAGGCTGGTTGAAGACAGATGGGATGGTGGAGGAAGAAGGAACAGCACGGTGTGGAAGGAATGAAAAATAATTAAATGGAGGGAAATGAAAGGATGTTGTTGATGATGATGATGAAGGTAATGGGTACGAAAGTGAAGAGAAGGAGAAGATGGACTAAATGGCATAAACTGAAGGATAAAGGAAGGGATGGGGTACGAAGATTAGATGAAAGATAAAGAAAGAGAGAGATACTATGTGCCGATTCCACAGTGGTTTGTTTTGGTTTGCAAGCACCAAGACGAGAGAAACTGAACTTTGTAAATGACTCATGAGTGAATTATTTGATGAATTTGATTACTCCACTATGAAACTATCGTAATAATGGGACTACCTGACGGATTTTGTGGACGTGGATACTGAGTTTGTTGGATATATTTAAGACTAACAAGTGTAGTTGGGGAGGATCATAACAAACCAAAGCCCCATATGTAATGAACTGAGGGATAAAGGAAGGGGTGGTACTGTACATATGTTTTGAAGAGGAGAGGCTTTAAGAAAAGTAAGTGGGGGATAAAAGATAGCCAAGTTAAGCAAGAGAAAGAGAAGTATTAAGAGTCAGGAGGAGGAGGAGAATGGTGGGAAATGTAAGGTGGAGAAGGGATGAAATAAAAGAGAGTGGGTGGAAATAATTCACACAAAGGGGGAACAACCTGAAAGAATTGAGAGAAAGGGAGAATCATCATATAAATAAAATTCGTGGTCTGGTGTGAGATGAACGGTAGGGAAGGAAGGAAGGGAGGGAGGGGCCGGAAAGGAGTGACGTATGAGTGACAGAAAAGGTAACAACATAAATAAAGACTGTGTAGAAGACTGGAGTCAAGGATATCAAAAGTATGGATGGAAAGGAGGTGGATGGGAGGGAGGTGAAATGAAGCTGTGGAGTGGGAGGGAGGAGGGATGATGCTATGGAGTGGGAGAAGGGAGGAGGGGGATGAAGCTTTGGAGTGGGAGGAAAGTGGGGAGGGGGAGGAGGAGGGAAGGAGGGGCACCACATGAAAGAGGGCGAAGAAAGTAACCCACTGGAGAGGTACTCAAGAGGGAGAAAGGACGAGGTATTTTCTGATTAAATATAGTTAAGTGTCAGGTGGCTGGGAGTGAAGGGCTGAGGGCCAACACGGGAAGGGATGATTATAAAGGAGGGAAGAGGGGAAGGAAGGATGATGATAAAGGAGGGAAGAGGGGAAGGAAGGATGATGATAAAGGAGGGAAGAAGGAAAGGAGGGAAGAGGGGAGAGGAGGGATTATGATAAAGGAGGGAAGAAGGGAAGGAGGGAAGATGATAAAGGAGGGAAGGAGGGAAGAGGGAAGGATGAAAGGAAGATAAAAGTGACGAAGTGAGGAAGGATAGAAGGAAAAGAAAAGGGATGAAGTTAGGAGAGAAGTGAAGGAGGATGAAGAGGAAAGAAATAAACACAAATATAGAGTGAGGTGAGATGAGGTGGAGAAAGGAGAAGAATTTAGGTAGAGGTGACCATTTCTGAAGTGTAAAGGAGGGGAGGAGGTGTTGGAGGATGAGGTGGAAAGGAGGGGAGGGGTGGTTGGAGGATGAGGTAAAGAGGAGGGGAGGAGGGGTTGAAGGATGAGGTGGAGAGGAGGGGAGGGGGGGTTGGAGGATGAGGTGCAGAAGACTGAGTAGAAACTGTGTAAGGATTAAACAGAAAACGCAACAGTGTAAACAGAAAAAGGACTGAGTCGGTGGATGGATGATGTTGGTTGGTTGGCAGCAGGAAAAGATGAATCAACACAACCAGTATGAAAGATAGAGATAGCGAGATAGAGATAGAGAGAAAGAGAAAGAGAGAGAGAAAGAGAGAGAGAGAGAGAGAGAGAGAGAGAGAAAGAGATAGATAGAGAGATAGAAAGAGAGAGAGAGAGAGAGTGAGATAATATATGTTGATATGAGACTAGAGGTATATATCCAGCACGGAGGGGAAAGTAATTCGTCAAAGGAAAGAAACACAACAAAAATACCCGTAGGTCTCAATGTACTTACAGCTTCAGCTTCCCCTTCCCCTCCATTACATCCCCTAGATCTCGGGTAGGGGTTCGTTGGGGGGGGAGGGGACGGAAGGGTAAGGGGGGGAAGGGGAGGGGGTGGAGGGGAAGGGCAGGGGGAAGGGGGTATGAGGGAGGAAGGGGACACAAAAATAGGGGTTAGGGAGAGAGAGGATACTATAGTCTTGTACTTGTAGGGGGGAGGGTAAGGGGGGCTTTTGAAGGGGGAGGGGACAGATATATATAGGGGGGATTTCCAACGCGATAGGACCGATTCCCCGTGGGCTGAATATAGGGGTCTTCACATAAAAAGGTAAAACAAAAACAAAAAAGAAGTTAGAATTATATTATTAGGATGTCCAGCTTTAAATTACGAAAAAAGATAAATTTATGATATTCATTTTAATAAACTAGTGCGAAGTTTTATGTCTGCCTGCGGTGGAGTATTTTTTTGGGGGGGCAAGTGCGAAAATTTAATGTACTGAACGAAAAAACAAATATCAGTTGATGGCCACATAGTTTGTATTTTAAGGTCCCGAGGCAGGCACACACACACACACACACACACACACACACACACACACACACACACACACACACACACACACACACACACACACACACACACACACACAACTCATGTACAGACACAACTCAAAACACACACACACACACACACTCACACACACGTACAGACACAGACACTCACACACGTACAGACACACACGCACGTACAGACACAAACACACACACTCACACACACGTACAGACACAAACACACACACTCACACACACGTACAGACACAGACACACACACTCACACACGTACAGACACAGACACTGACTAGCCAAGAACGGGGCAATTAGCGTGGTGACGTAACGCTCCTCCACTCACTCAATTAGCAGCCAGAAAGAACCCAATTCCACCTACCTGTAATTACACCTCGGCCTTCAAATTAGTCCTGAGGGTGTGCAGGGGAGAGGAGGAGAGGAGGAAGGATATGGAGGCAAAGGCATGTGATGAGAGAGGGTCAGAATTAAGGGATAGGAGAGAAGGAATGGAGGAAGGATATGGAGGCAAAGGCATGAGATGAAGAGAGGGCCAGAATTAAGTGATGGAAGAGGAGGAGAGGAGGAAGGATATGGAGGGTCAGAATTAAAGGATGGAAGAGGAGTAACCAAATGATGAACAGGGGAAGGAGGAAGATTAGAGAAGGATATGAGGAGTTACAAGAAAAGGCAGGATGAGAAAGTTGGAAGAAATTGGAGAGGAGTAATGGAATAATGAAGGTGGAGGGAAAAGAAGAGAGAAGGATATGAAGATTTAAATGATAAGGAAGTATAAGGGAAAGAAAAGTGGGATATAACCTCCAGTAAGTTAAACTAGAAGCTTAAAATATTGAAGGTAATAACACACGAAGGCACAATGTTTACTAAATACAAGAGGTGGATATACAGAGAGCAGTATTTTGCAGGGTTCATAAATATTCTACATTACTTTGATGATGGTAATGAGACTCCCTACAAACAAAGGTTGCATAATTGGCAGTTTACGCCAGTGTGGGAGTAAGGCCATTAATAAAGTGTAATAACTGTTATTTATCACGTTGAGAATTACACACACACACACAGACCATGATCCACTAGCCATCACACACACACACACACAATACAACACAACACATGACACATAAATACATTGATATTATTATACATGCATACGCTTATATGAATAAGTGAACAGTTTTGCAATAGTAAGAAAATAAAAGGATATCTTAAATTCTCCTAGCAATATTTATATCTCGAAACGTCGTTCGTTAATGTTGCTTATTTTATTAAAAGTATAGGATAATAATTACATTTATAAGTAATATCATTGTTCCGGCTTTCAAGATCAGACTGTAACTGGATATATTTGTCCCCGACTGTATAAGACAGGGTCGGCAAGGTGTTAGGAAGCGAGGGAAGTTTCAACTGCATACTAATGTAAACTTCATGTATGCTGACTTAGCATAAGTGATGAGTTTGGGAGACATCCTCCCAGTATTTTAGGAATAGTTAATGAACAGATCCAGGACAGACTTCCGGAAGGTTGCTTCAAATACGATGTACAGTCGTGAACCAAAGTCTCTTCACCCCCTTGGCTAGCAGGAAGGCGATATCGGTGTTAAAGATTGGCTGAACGACCAGACAAACTGGTGCATCGAGTTGGTAACGAGACAGGCTGAGGTTCACTTTCCATGACTTCGGGTTTGTCTGTTGTCGAGAATGAACTTCATCCTGTCTGGCGACAAACTCGATACACCAGTTGGTCCGATCGTCCAGCCCAATTTAGATCCAGATCTTGATCTTGGTCCAGCCTATCTCTGCCAGCTAAGGGGGTGGCGAAACTTTGGTTTGCGACTGTACAAGTAGACGTAAGCAATGAGCTACATTACATTTGAATATGTGGAACAGCTAGATATTGACCTATGACATTATACTTTGCAATGATTGGCGAAAAAAATACTTTAGACATTTATAGAGCCTGCAAACAGTGGGAATAACAAAGATGATTAAGTCTGTCAAATTCCTTGAGGAAATAAATGTAAGAAGATTACAGTTTTAAATAATAACCTTTGAAAACTGTGGATGAAAACTGACCAGTTCAGTTCCTCTGGAGATTAAACTTTTCAATACAATATGATATTATTGTTCGGTGTTAGTCGAGGGAAAACTCTTGGGATCATTTTTCGAGGTGGGTATGACTCGGGTGCAATTGGTCGGGAAATCAAAGAGGTAAATAAATACACGAGTAAATAAAATAGACAAGAGCATTTCCTCTTCTCCACAATGAGGACGAGAGTATAAATGTACTGATAAAATCAAAGGATAACCACGAGTCGTAACATCAATTTATGGCTAAAGTTTCTAAGTACGCCCATAATATCGTAATCCTCCAGTACCACCCAACCACTGCTACCTCTTGGAAGTCCACAACAACAATGTAGGTCAACTTGTCGCCAAAACCTCATAGAAACCGGATGACAAAAGCCGAGCAAGATGTGCACTACAAGGAAACAAACTTGAAAATTTAAACTTCCAAAAATATAGTACGAACAAGCACTCCTTACCCCTAATAATATTAATGATGATGCTAATGATACAATAAAGCAAAACACGAGACGAACAATCAACATTAGGACGAGCAAGGAGTTTCAATTGGAGGAGCTATATAGGAGACTGATGTTGTGAGGAGGACTACAAATAAAAAAATATCATAATAAATAAACCATACGAAGTGAAGCCACCATCACCCCCACCACCACAAACTGATAATTATACTCGTGTGATGTTGTGAGGGCGACTACAAATAAACACTTTCATAATATATATCTCATACGAAGTGAAGCCACCACCACCACCACCACCACCACAGACTGATATACTCGTGTTATATCCAGGCCACAACAACAACTCGTGTCAGCCAACTCGAAGTATAAAGTTGGCCAGCTCTCTCAATGTTGGTTTATCAGTTTTACGAGTGTTGTTTCCAGGAGCTGCGGGTCGGGTCGGGCAGGGTCGGATTCGGGGTAGGGTCGGGGTCGGGTAGGGGCAGGGTTGGGGTCGGTCTCCATGGCTGACTTACACTTTCTTTCATCTTTGTTGGGTTTGTTGTTTTCGTTGTTATTTTCATTCTTACCAGGTCTTTTTTTTTTTTTTTTTTTTTTTTTTTTTTTTTTTTTTTTCTACGGCTGATTGGATATAATAATTTTTTTTCTTCATATCTGTCTCTTCCTTATTCTATCAGTTATTCTGCTTATACTTTTACTATATCAATGAGAGAATGAGGAATAAAGTAGGGAAAGAAGAAGGAATAAAGTAGAGAGAGAAGGAGGGATGAAATAAGGAAAGAAGGAAGAATAATAATGAAGAGAAGGTGATATACAGAAGACAGAGAAAGAGGAAAGAGGAGAGAGAGAGAAGGAAAATAAAGTAAGGAGAGAAGGAAGAATAAAGTAAGGAGAGAAGGAGAAACAAAAGAAAATAGAGAAGTAAAAATAAAAGAAAAGAGACAAGGAGATAATATACAAAAGACAGAGAAGCTGGAAAGAAGAGGGAGAAAGGGAGAAATAAAAGAAAAGAGAAAAGGAGAAATAAAAGAAAAGAGAGAAGTAAAAATAAGTGAGTTGGGAGGGTTTGTTTTCCCTGACACAGGCGTTAGGTAATCTGGAGAGGAAAGCAGAGGGTGAGGAATGAGTGGCATCAGGGTAAAGAATGAGAGGTAAGGAGGGAGAAAGAGAAAGAGGCAGATTGAGTGATAACGGTATAATGAGAGAGAGAGAGAGAGAGAGAGAGAGAGAGAGAGAGAGAGAGAGAGAGAGAGAGAGAGAGAGAGAGAGAGAGAGAGAGAGAGAGAGAGAGAGAGAGAGGGGAAGAGAAAGTGAGGTGAGAGATGAGGTACCTACTGACTCTATTTTCCCTAATGATGGACCAATACGTTATGATGAGACCCTCCTTCACGCCCTAGATGAGAGAGAGAGAGAGAGAGAGAGAGAGAGAGAGAGAGAGAGAGAGAGAGAGAGAGAGCGTGGATGGTGATGAGAGAAAAGGTAGGATAGGAAAAGAGGAAGAAAAGAGAGAAGGATCTTTAAAGGCAGAGTGAGGATATGAGACTGAAATGGTACACGTAGGGGGAAGTAAAGGAGAGGGAGAGAGAGAGAAAACAAAGTAAAAGAATAGGGAATAGAAGGAGAAGATAGATTAACAGGTGATAAAATGGAAACGAAAGAAGAGAACGAAGAGAAGGCAAAAGTTAGAACAAGCATAATAAGTGGGAGAGAAGGTGGGAAGGAAAAATGATGATGGTTTTTAAGGGGAGGGTATAATTCTGATCAGCATCTTTGGAGATAATGATTCCTCCAAACTATTCCAGGGCAACAGGATACCCATATTTTTATTTATCTGGGTTTGTTTCCTGGCATACTTTGGAGGAATCAAGATGCTGTAATGTACCAAAAGTATACTCTCCCCTTAAGGTGTTAAAAGTAGGACGGGGCAGGGAAGGTGGGAATGGTAAATGATGATGGTTTTAAGGAGTTGAAAGTAGGACGGGGTAGGGAAGGTGCTGCATGGTTAGGAGAGTGGGGAAAGGAAGATATGAGGTGGAAAATGGACAGCAGGAAGCAGAAACAGGAGATGAGGGTGTAGGTGTGAGGTAGGTGTGGGTGTGAAAGTGTGGGCGTGAGGTAGGTGTAGGTGTGAAAGTGTGGGCGTGAGGTAGGTGTGGGTGTGAAAGTGGGTGTATGTGTGTGTATGTGTGTAAAGGAGGTATGGGTATGAAAAAAGTATGTATCTATATATCAACGTGTGTCTAATTGTGCAAATGAAATAAAATTTTATTGTTTTATGTAGCAAGATGGATGTTCAGTTTATTGTCATTAATTGTCCATAAATAAATCCTGAACGTCATCTTTATTACCGGCATTTAGTGTATGTCATCCATTGTAGATTGGACTCGTTAATTTTTACTGCTAATATCCATAACAATATTATATATATACACCAATATTAAAGCTTTAATTTTTAACAGTTCTGCTCACTCAGACACTTTATTGAACTCGTCCTAAAACTGGTGTCGTTGCAATGGTGTCACTTTGTCTTTACAAGCATTTAAGCTATTAGTGAATTGCATATATATGTATATATATATATATATATATATATATATATATATATATATATATATATATATATATATATATATATATATATAGCCTATATATATATATATATATATATATATATATATATATATATATATTATTTAAAGGATACTACTGCCTTTGTCACAGCAATGCTAGAACAGATAGGATCTCCAGAAAATACTAGCAATAGCTTTACTATAACTACATAGTTCACAAACCTCTGCCCCCTTTACCCAGTTCCAACCTTCCACACGTCTTAACTTTCCTCATTTCCATTCCCATCTCCTACTCCCATTCTCCTGACTTCTCTGCTTCCATTTCTAGTCCGAAAGGGAGCGACAAAAGCAGCTCCCCTACCTGTCTAGACGGGCAAATGGCACACTCACTCACTCATTCACTGGCACACACACACACACACACACACACAGATACACACACACACACACACACACACACACACACACACACAGACACAGACACACACACACACACACACAGATACACACACCACCAACCACCCTTCAGGCCTCAGGGAACGAGCACACCCACACACACAGACACACACACATATAAGCTTACATGTACATAAACACACATACACAGACACACATACACAAACCGAGTATAGTGTAGATAGGCTGTACGGGGTCCTGGTTTGGTCACTGGCTGGCCCTTGAATACGGGATTAGTAGGGGTCTGATTGGGAGGGTGGGAAAGAAGGGGAGACAGGGCGAGTGGTGAGGGAGGTTTGGAAATGTAGGATCGAAAGTAGAAAAAATTGTGGTGTCTGAAAATGGAACCAAATACAGGGAATGGAAAAGGGTAATGTGTTGGGGATCTAGAGAGGTAAAATGAAGTGAGATTGATGTCGGAGCTATGGAAATGGACGAAAAGAATTGAATGGGGTGATATGAAGTTTTGGTTTGCAAGAGAGGAAATGGAGGTAATTTGATAGGCTTGGAAAAGAGGGAGAAAAAGTGTGGGTGATATACAGCGAGAGGTTTAGAAAGGCACGGGGGAAATGGTGGGTTAAATATGGAAAGTTGGGAAAAAGAGATTTGTATAGATAAGTACTGTAGGGTGATACTAAAGATTTGGAAATATGCCAAAGTGAAGGTGATTCAGCAGGACTGAAGGACAGAACAAAGGGTAGATGTACTGTACTTGGAAATGCACCGATGGAAGTAAAAGTAAAGTGAGATGTAGATGCTTTACAAATGGAAGAAAGGAACCGAGAGTAATGTGAAAATGCTGGAAATATAGTGTAGACAGAAAAGGTAATGTAAAATGTTGGTGGGCCTGGAAACAATAGAGAATGTCGTATGAGTGACAAGTAATGCTAAAAAGGAGAGGAAACAGGACAGTGTTATCGAAAGTTTGGATATGTCTGGGAGATACAGTATATTACTAGGGTTGGTATGAGTATTAAGTGTTAGGATATATTATATTGCGATATTGAGAAGCAAGGTAAGAGGATGGAATATAATTTTGGAAGAACATGAAAGATATAAGTGGGTGATTTAGAGAAGAAAACAGCAGTTCGGAGGAAATGGTTTGTAAACATAAACACGAAAAGAATACTGAATATGGAATGCATAGAATGGACTAAGAAAAATTGAGGCTGACCTTCTAGGTTTGTAAAGGAAAATATAATGTATGGGAAATGATGATGTGGGTAGAGAAAGTTGGGAGGTAAATAGATGATGATGATGATGATGATGATGATGATGCGAGAAGATTGAAGGGCGAGGATGAAAGAAGCACTAGAGGGGAAACGGCTCGGGTGATAAGGAAAAACTGGGTGTTGAGGGAAGACGAGTTGAGGGGAATACTTCAAGACGATGTGAGGAGGAGGAGGAGGAGGAGGAGAGGGGATGAGGGAAAAGAGGGATAACGCAAGGAAGGGTATAGGGAAAGTAGGGGAAAGTAGGGGATAATGCTAACAAGTAAAGGAAAAAGGATATCAGAGTAGATGAGGAGATTATAAAGTATACGGCCGGGGTGCGAAAGCTGGGGAAATTTTACATTGGTGGAGGATTGGATTATGAAAAGTCGGGAGGAAAAAATATTGGAAGAGGATAGAAAGGGAGGGAAGAGGGTAGAAGGGAGGGAAGGGAGGGAAGGGATAAAGGGAGTGGGGGAGTGAGAGGGAGTGGGGGAGTGAGAGGGAGTGGGGGAGTGAGAGGGAAAGAGAGAAGCAGAGAATGAGAACTTGTTAGTGCGTGAGAGAGAGAGAGAGAGAGAGAGAGAGAGAGAGAGAGAGAGAGAGAGAGAGAGAGCGCTAGAGATGGAAGAGAGGACTGGGAATGAGGGACACTGAGGGAGAGGTACACTGGGCAGAATCGACAGGGTGCGAGTGAGGAATGACAAGTAGCACAGCAGAGGGACGGGACCACCAGGGAAATAGCCTTGTTGTGGCCATCCAGGGAACGCTACCATACTCTATTTTCCTTAACCTGGGATATATGTATAATTTCCCTCATTATATTCCTTGGCTGCTTTATTGGTAAACGTAATGCAATCTAAAATAGTTACACCAGAATTTTATACAAGTAAGGACGTATCAGCATAGTATAAACACAGGAATGTAGGCTAAACTTGTATAGTATAATAATAAGGTTATAAAAATTACTTAAAAGGGAATCAGTACATGTTAGCCAGGATAAAATGATATCAGCACTATATTGTAGATGATGGTGTGTGGGTTGGTTGGTGTTATAGGGGTTTATAGGGGTGGGTGTATGGAGGCTGTAGAGGAGGAGAGCGATCGTAGGAAGATGGAGAGTGTGGACAGATAGAAATGGAATATTGACTTGGGGAACTGAAGACCACTCTGTGTGTGTGTGTGTACGTGTGTGTGTGTGTGTGTGTGTGTGTGTGTGTGTGTGTGTGTGTGTGTGTGTGTGTGTGTGTGTGTGTGTACGTGCATGTGTGTGTGTACGTGTGTGTGTGTGTAACGGGAAAATATTTTCGGGGTCAGAAGAAAGTCAACGAAAAAAAACTAAACTAATGTGTTATTCAGTAAGGATGACTCGGTGTCCGAAATACAATTGAACACTCCATTTACCACCTTCAACACTCTCCATTTTCTCAAACACTCTCCACCAACTCCAACACTCTCCCCCCTCCCTCCAACACTCTCCCACTCCCTCCAACTCTCTCCCACTCCCTCCAACACTCTCCCACTCCCTCCCACTCCCTCCCACTCTCCCACTCCCTCCCACTCTCTCCAACACTTTCCCCCTTCCTCCCACACTCTCCACCAATACTAACAATCTGCCCCTCCCTCCAACCCACAACAAGCACACTGAAGGTCTTAAGTGTACAAGTTCTCCGCTTGACAATGTTCCTACCTCCCATCTCACTCTTACCCTCCTTCCTCCCACCTCACTCTTACCCTCCTTCCTCCCACCTCACTCTTACCCTCCTTCCTCCCATCTCACTCTTACCCTCCTTCCTCCCACCTCACTCTTACCCTCCTTCCTCCCACACTTCTCCTTCCCACTCTAGTCCTTCATTCTTCCTCCCACACTTATCCCCCTTCCTCCCTCTCTGCTCCTACCTCCCTTCTCACTCTTACCCTCCTTCCTCCCACTCCTTCGCTCTTTCCTCCCACTCTGCTCCCTCCATTCTTCCTCCCATTCTACTCCCTCCATTCTTCCTTACATTCTTTCAATCTTTCTCCCTCCCCACTCTTCTCTTTCCATTCCTCCTCCTCCTTCTCCACTCCAGTCTTCACCTTTTCTCTCCTTTCTTGCTTCCTTCCTTCCTTCGTTTTCCTTCCGTTCCTCCTGCTCCTCCCACCAGTCTTCACCTTCTATCTCCCTTTTCCTTCGTTCCTCCTCTACACTCCTTCTCTCCCATTTCTTCCTTCCTTCCTTCGCTTTCCTTCCTTTACTCCTCCACCTCCTCCTCCCTCCTTGGTGCTTCCTCTGGCCCTCCACCCAACACGGCGGTAACATTGTCTCGGCACACTGAGGAGGAGGTTTGTTGGAGTGTCTTAGGGACGGTAGTGTCCCCTCCCCAACTTGTTATAAGCTCCTCCCGTCTCAAGGTGCCCGGGCCTGGGATGGGCACCAAGGAAATGACGAATGAGGAGGCAGTGAGAGAAAAGTTAGAGAGACGGGAATGATGAAAATAATGAAGAAGGAAGCGGTGGAGAAAATAATGAAGAAAGAAGCGGTGGTAAAAATAATGAAGAAAGAAGCGGGTGAAAATAATGAAGAAAGAAGCGGTGGTGAAAATAATGAAGAAGGAAGCGATGGTGAAAATATTATACAGTGGTGATGAAATGATGATGACTTAGTGAATGAAAGATAAGGTAAACATGAAAGGGTGAAATAGTGAAACGATAAGCAAAAGGGGATACTAATCATTAGGTTTGATTTGGAGGGACATCTGCTCAATAAGACTGGAATAGGTGTTGATACGAACTGCTGAAAAGTTAGAAAGATGATTGGGGTTTAGGCCTGGATGAGAGAGAGATCCTGGACCACGAAGGAGAAGGAAATAAAATGGTGAGAATAAATAAAAGGGTTAAGGTCAATCGAAAAGGAGGGAGACAATAGCCCCAACATCTCAAATTAAACACACACACACACAAGCACACAAGCACACACACACACACACACACACACACACACACACACACACGCACACACACGCACACACACGCACACACACACATGTACAAAAAAATATCACTGAATAAATCGAAGCACAGATGACCTGAGGGCTGGTCTCTTGTTGGAGGCTGTTACTGCTCCAGCTATCACAACTCCCAGTTTTAATTGTTAGTGCAGGTGCAATAGTCTGTAGTGATGGTGTTGCAAGAGGCCGCAGAGGAGTATTGCAGTAGATTGTTGATGGTGTTGCAATACAGTGTTACTCTTGGTAGGTGTTGATGGTATTGCAATGGAAAGTCGTTGATAGTGATGATATAACATTGAAAGTGTTATAAAAGTTGCAACAATATTGGTGTTATTTAATGTTGCAACAACAATAAAGTTTTTCACCCCAGGAGACTGTGTTATAACGTTAAATAAAATAACGAGTGACCGTGTTGCAAGTGGCAATTTCTTTCTGTGTTACAATGAAGAGTATCGACATTAAAAGAGGAACAATGATGATGGGGATACAAGAAATAATATAACACAAGAGGCACTGATGTTCATATATTATTATTTTGTTTTCTGTGAGGTGTTTTATGCCTGTATGTGTCGTTATGGGCGATACGGTTACTGTTACTGAGAAATTTGACATTGTTTGAGGTCAGTTTGTGTGTATGTGTGTGTGTCTCCCTACATATCTGGTTTGTTTGGCTTTTACCTCCATCCATCATCCTTACTCTGAACTTCTTTGTCTTAACATACTGTATATTGTATTGTATCGTACTTCTACACACAACCTTTTTCATTCAGCCTCTTTTCTCAGCCTCCTCTTCTCCTCCTCGTCTCCTTTTCTCGAATCTTTTCCCCTACCATTTTTTCTTCACTTACACCACTCACTTCCATCACCATCCCCTAACCTTCTTCCCACATCTCATCTCTATTTCCCAACTTCCCTTCCTTACCCACCTCACAACTCCACGCCTCCATTCCTTAATTCTTTCCTACCATTAAATCCCTTCCACTTCCTATACATCATCATCATCCCACTGCCTCAATCACTTCTACATCCCACCATCCTTCCTTCCTTCCTTTCTCCCTCCACGTCATTTACTGTACACCCATTTTCAGTTCGTCCAGATCTGTGGTTCCAGACGGTGGGAGGTGGGGCAGATTTAGAGTGGTCGTGAAGATAATGGTCTCTGAGCAGTTTCACAAGGACTCCCGGATTATGGTGAGGGAAAGGGGATGGGTATATACTTGTTGTTGCTGTGGTGGTGGTGGTGGTGGTGGTGGTTATTGTTGTTGTTGTTGTTGATGTGGTTATTGTTGTTGTTGTTGTTGTTGTTGTTGATATTGTCGTGGTTGTTGCTGTTATTGCTTTCTGTTTTGCATGTTATTATTTTCATTGCCTTTGTGTTTCTTTCCTCTTGTTGTTGTTGTTGTTGTTGTTGATGTTTTGTTGTTGTACTGAGGGAGACAAAGGGGGGACAGGACCAAGAAATAGCAAGAAGTGATTGAAAGAGAAGGTTGGTAAGGAGAGAAGATTAAAGAGAGAGGGTGAAGTGGAGGGAAAGAGAGGACAAAAAAAAGTAGGTTGATGGAGTAGGTGGGACAAAAAGTTATTGAAAATGGAGACGGAATGAAAGGTGATCGATAGAAGGGGGAGGGGGATCATAGGTATTGGAGGCCAGAGGAGGAGGAAGAAGAAGAAGAAGAAGGAGGGTTAGGTGAGTTTGCAGGGTACAAGAAGAATGAAGTGCAGAGAGGTGGAGACGTAGAAGCAATGTGAAGATGATATTAAGGGGAGATATTCTCTTGTTGGTTAATTGGAAGGTCGGTGAATCCTCCAAATTATGCCACGAAACAGACAGGTCAGATCCCCCATTAGTACCAGTGATGGCGTCTTCTGTTTTCTGGCATAGTTAGGAGGAATCATTTGCCTACCAATTCACCAAACAAGAGAACCTCCCCTTAAGGCTGGAGAAGGAAGAGGAAAGGTACAACTGGGGTTTACAAAGGACATAAAGAGACTGGATGGATGTTAGGAAAGTTTGTTGGGTTTACAGAGGACACAGGGGACTGGATGGATGTGAGGAAAGGTACAGCTGGGGTTTACAGAGGATACAAGAGACTGGAGGAGGAGGAGGGAAGGTACAACTGGTGTTTACAGAGGACACAGGGGACTGGACGGATGGATGTGAGGAGGGTTGAGGGTTGAGTGTCTGGTATTTTTCTCTCACCTTGACCGTCTAGTCCTTTATGTCGTCCACTTAATTTGGTCTCCCTCGTCCTTCAGCCTCTTTCCCTTCCCCTCTCCCGCCCTACCTCCCTCTTTCTCTTTCTCTCTTTTTTTTTCTCTCTCCATCCATCCATCCATCTATCTATCTATCTATCTATTTATCTATCTATCTACCTATATATTTATCTATCTATCAATCTGTTTATCTTTCTCCTTTTTGCAATCTATCTATCATTCATTCTTTTCTATCCTTTCCTTTTCCCATCCCTCCTTTCCAACCAGATTCTCTCATTTCCCTTCCTCTCTCTCTCTCTCTCTCCCGTTCAATCGATCACTATTTCCGTTTTCCACTTTCTCCCTCACTTATTTTCCCCCTACAAATCATACCTTCAAATCGATTTCTCCCTTCCATCTCTCTCACTCTCTCTCTCATTTTATTACCAATCTATATCAAACTTCCAGTCTATATAAACCTATCTATTTCCCTCCCCGGCCGTCACTGCCTCTCTCTCTCTCTCTCTCTCTCTCTCTCTCTCTCTCTCTCTCTCCTCCCCTCCCCCCCCCCTCTCTCTCTCTCTCTCTCTCCCTCTCTCTCCACCCTGCCAAACTCCAGGCCCACAATTAGATTTTCGTCCCCTCACCCACGGCCCGTCAAAGGCCATAGAAGCTCACCCAGCCGCATGATTTCCTAGTCTCTCATAGCACAGGGATTTTTCATTTTGTTTTTTTCAGGTCAGGCCGTACTGTATCACGTATAGATTTCCCCACGTTCCTCTAAAGTTAGACTAAGTGTGCTTAGACTAAAATGTGTGAGGTAGATTAACACGTACGTAGGAAGAGAGAGAGAGGAAACACACAGATAGGAAACAAACAAGAGAATGATGATATCTTTTCGTAGACCCCGCAGGATCAACTTTGGAATCACGCCACCCATCCACAAAAACCCACGAAGTAAGCAAAGGCGATTTTTTTTTTTTTTTTTTCCCTCAGGTAACAAAAGGTTCGTTCACCGTCTCCACCACTTTTCTCCCCAGCAACGATCCGACACCTGTCAATTTAAGAGGATTATCCCGTCTGTGTGTCACGGTCCATTAGGTGCAATTTATTATGAGAGTTGTAGGAGTTGTTGTTGTTGTTGTTGTTGTTGTTTTTGTTGTTGTTGTTGTTCAAGGTGTATTAAAGTATTGGAAAAGTTGAGTGGATGGTATTTGGGGGTGCTGATTAAATTGTAAAAATGTTTAATCCATGTATAATTATGTACGTAATGTTTAATCCATGTATAATTATGTACGTAATGTTCAATCAATGTATAATTATGTACGTAATGTTCAATCAGTGTATAATTATGTACGTAATGTTCAATCCATGTATAATTATGTACGTAATGTTCAATCCATGTATAATTGTGTACGTAATGTTCAAATCTCTAAAACCAAAACATAAGAATGGTCAAAGAGAACTGGAAATAAATGATGATATAAATACTAAGACACACAGAGAAACGAAGGATGGAAAGAAAGATGGTAGAAAAGATAGAAAAAAAAATGGGAGGAAAAAAGGAAAGAATGTATAGGAAGGAAGGAAAAGGAGAAGGTATAGGAAGGAAAGAAAAGGAGAAGGTAGGAAGGAAAGAATGGGAGAAGGTAGGAAGGAAAGAATGGGAGAAGGTAGGAAGGAAAGAATGGGAGAAGGTAGGAAGGAAAGAAAGGGTGAAGGTAGGAAGGAAAGAAAGGGTGAAGGTAGGAAAGAAAGAAAGGGTGAAGGTAGGAAGGAAGGAAAGAAGGTAGGAAGAAGAGAAGGATGTTAGAGAGGACAAAGAGAGAAACAAAGGGAAGAGAAGGAAGGAAGAAGGGAAGGAGAGAAGGATGTTAGCGAGGACAGAAAGAGAAACAAAGGGAAGAGAAGGTAGGAAAGAGAGAAGGATGTTAGCGAGGACAGAAAGAGAAAAAAAAAGTGAAGAAGGAAAAAACTAGGTAAGACGTAATGGTAAGCCAAGCCTAAGAGAGTGATGGAGGAGACAGCCACCAGATGGGGACACTTTTTCTCCCTCGTCTTCTCTAGTGACGCTCAATCTCAGTGACTCTCTAATGTCTGGAACAATTTCTTTCCGAGTTTGATTCTTTCTCAATCTGTGTGTGTGTGTGTCGTTCTCTCTGTCTCTGTCTCTGTCTCTGTCTCTGTCTCAAACTGTGTGTGTGTCGTTCTGTCTCTGTCTCTGTCTCTGTCTCTCTTTGGTATATTTCTTTTAGCGTTGTTTCATTTTCTTCAACAGTCGAAATATTACGAACATCAATGCACACACACTATCATCAAACCACATACATACATACATACATACACACACTTCATACTCGACCAAACACACATTTCACAACACATACACACCTCACACTCAGTAAAAAAGAAACACATTATTATCAATACACACTCTACACATTTGACAGAGCACACATACACATATCACACTCGGTAAGACTGGCAATCGATCATGAAAAGTACAAGCACATGCACGCGCACACACATACAGATACACCCCAACACACAGTCATATAACAAGGCACACACATACAAGTACACTTCAACACACAGTTATATAAACAGGTACAATACAGGTACACACAAACATGCAAACACAGAATCACTCTCAGTCCCAACAAAATCTACACACACACACACACACACACCACACACAATTGGCCAGAGAGAGAGACCTACAACACATTAGTTACATGCTTCACCCACAGGTAAATACAGGGCAACAGAAACAGTCAGCCAATCATACAGTCCCTCTCACCACTAAGGCCATATTTTCTCGGGCCAGGGACAACATTACAGTGGCAACGTTGTAATATATTGCGTCGGAATTATGTACCATGAGGGCTGGGTGAAAATTCAGTTTACCTGCTGTAAATCACGAGAAAAATTTCACATCTACACCATTTCCTATAATTTGCGAGCCATTTATTCTGCAACGTCAGATTTTCGATACAAGAGTTGATATTCGATCCCTTGACTATTATTATATAAATTTTAAGGAGCAAAAAACTTGGATTTAAAATTGATACTCCACGAAACACACACACACACACACACACACACACACATACATACACACACACATACACACAAGCCAAGTTTGTACACAGCTATTGTCCTACAAAGTCAAACAACATCACACACACAGTATCACAGAGTTGCATCATAGTGCATATTGTACACAGTATGTCATCCAAGGGGCCTCAGGTTATACTATATATACAACCAGTACTACCAGAACACAGTATTTGCTTAATATTCTTTTGGTAGATTGGAGTGCCTTGATTCCTCCAAAGTATGCCAGGAAACAGAACCAGAACCAGACAAATCTAATGGTGTTCTGTTGCTTGGAATAGTTTGGAGGAATCGGTTGCTCCATATTTACCAGCAGTGTACTACCCCCGTACATTTTCCTTTCTTAGCTATATTGTTATTGTCAATGTACTAACACGAACCGTAATCTGTGTTGTACATAACGTAGGTAGGGAAAATGTATACGGTACATAAGTTGCTACATATTGTGAATGTCTTGGGACTCTGTTAGTATTATTGAATGGATGACTGTAGGA
This sequence comes from Petrolisthes manimaculis, assembly GCA_034508575.1. Lineage (NCBI taxonomy): Eukaryota > Metazoa > Arthropoda > Malacostraca > Decapoda > Porcellanidae > Petrolisthes > Petrolisthes manimaculis. The sequence continues at coordinate 699 of JAWZYT010005753.1, read as the reverse complement.
AGTTTTCGAAGATTTGATTTCGACTGCACGCACCCAATGGCATACACCTGCACACATCCACAACCACACAACACACACCAGCTTAACTCCCACGAACATCAGCCTTGCCCGACAGGAATGTAGGGGCGAGCAACACGCACAAGCACACACAGTCACGCACACACAATATAGAAAAAAAACACCCACCCAGCCTTTACAGGGGAACTCTGACCGTGAGTGCAGGCTTCATTACCCGACACGCACAACTCACATCACCTCATTCATCAGTACACAGCCAGGATAGTAACATGTTTAATATATATATATATATATATATATATATATATATATATATATATATATATATATATATATATATATATATATATATATATATATATATATATATATATATATATATATATAAATAATATAACCACTGTACAATTATCATAACACAATTACCCCTAAGTCAACATTTTAACACACATTCACACACACTGACACTTGATTTTCTACACTCTCGTAAACGAACTCATATCCACTCGTACACAAACATTCGATGGAAAAGAGAGAGGCATACAGTTCAGATCACACACAAACACACAAACAAACCCACACAAATGCACAGGCTAACATAACAGCACTCTGTTTCATCCACGCAGTTAATGACCTCTGCAACAATTACGTAATCATTGCATCACAGGTAACCAAAATAAC
>JAWZYT010005752.1:0-24771 GCA_034508575.1 Petrolisthes manimaculis | reverse complement strand
ATTTTGTCTTTTTTGTTCATTCATTTTTATCCTCATTCCCTCGCATTTCCTGTATCCTTATATCCCTGTTCTCTGCCTTTGAAACTATCTCAATTTTTAGGGTTTATTTTGTATCACATTTTTATCATTCTGTCATTTCGTTTCTCTCTCTATTTTGTCATCTCATTCATTTTTTTTCTTTTTACTCGAAATACGTGCGTACCATACCACCCCCTTTTCCTTCACTCCTGCTCCACATTCCCCTCTTTCACTCCTTCCCCTTTAAGCCTCACTTTCTATATTACATACACATATACCAGACTTCATTTCCACGCTAGAGGTAGACCATTTGCTAGGGAAATCTTACAGAGGAGGGGATCCCCGTGCCCCTCACTCCTTTGGATATTACACCGTAAACAATGGGTGATAGTGTCGCAACATTCCTAAGACCTATAACAGGACGGAGTTACCCAGAACCCTTCTCCTCTGAGGCAAAGTTCACCCTCGCTGACGGTGGACGCTTTGATCACCACATTCCCAAGTTTCATTAGTAGGAGAGAACAGCAATAAGTAGGAGAGATATAAAGAGCGAGCTATGGGAGGTAGAAGACACTCGAATCTTCACTTAGATAAACCACCCATCACCACATAGACCCACCCATCACTCACCCATCTCTTATTTAGTGTCCACCCAAATATTACCCAGGTATTGTCCATTTCATCCTCATGTATTTGTCCATTTATTCCCAACTCTCACGCTACTGGTATTCAATATTTCTCTCCTCACACAAATTTCATCCCCATTGTTACTTTCGTTGTACCAGTTTTTTAGTTCTACTTTCGTCATCTCATGTAATTTTTCCCCAATCTATCTCCCCATCTTACTTCTCCTTATTCCCATAACTTATTTCCCCTCACTCTTACCCAATTTTTCTACTCCAATCTTCAACTAATTTTTTTCCTCCTTCCCAATCTTCAACCAATTTTTTTCCTCCTTCCCCAATCGTCAACCAATTTTATTTTCTCTTCCGCTCTTCTTCTTTCTTTTGAACATTGAGTCTAAACCACTGAGAACGAACGAGAAAACCCACTTTTCACCAACCCACTTGAGAGGAAAATGGACTCTGGGTTACAAGAAGGTTTTCTGTAACTTTAAACGCTGTGCCCTTTTCATCCAGTTTTCTGCTCCGTTAACCTCGACTAAGGTTTATAAAAAGAATATTGCCTCACCCCCTTCAGCTACTTTTTTCCCTCCTAAATTCTCCCTTTTCCACTCTTTTCTATGATTCTGCCTCCTCTTCCTCTTCCTTCTTTTTCTCCTTTTTCTCCTTCTTTCCTGTAACTCCCCCTTCTCTCCCTCTTCCTTCTGTTTCTCACTTTTCTCCCTCTTCTTCTGTCTCTCCCTTTTCTCCCTCTTCTTTCTCATTCTTATCTCAGTCTTTCCCTATACTTTCTTCTTCTCTATGACTTTCCCTTATTTTTTTCCCCTTGACTCTCGTCTTCCCTCTCCACCAATCCTAAACTCCCTCTCTCCATCAATCAATCAATCACTCAATCAATCAATTTACCAACCTTCCTTGACTTCTCATTAACTCACTCTTTCCACATTTCTCATTTTACCCTCGATATCCACCACTCTCTCGGTTTCCCTCAATCTCTCCCTCGGTTTCTTCCATTTCTCCTTCGCTCTCTTTCGGTTCCTTCCATTTCTCCTTCGCTCTCCCTCGCTCTTAATTCCCTTCACTGTCACATGTTTTATTATAAATAGCAATTCTCCTGCTTGTTTGTGGGTGAATAACTTTGTCAATCAGTGCATTCCGTCTCCTTGCTAATTACTTTGGCATACAAATTTAATTAATATCACTGTTAAACTAAAAATGTTTTCGAAGATTTCCCATTATAGAATCAGTTAGTGTTGTTGAAGCGTGACAATTAAATGATTAAGTATATATATATATATATATATATATATATATATATATATATATATATATATATATATATATATATATATATATATATATATATATATATATATATATATATACATATATATATATCAACACTTACCTCTGAGTGATGGAAGTGATGGTGTTCTCTGGCACTGACTGACCAAATTTTAACCACGATAGAGACAAACAAATGAGATGATGTTAAGTATAGTCCTGCCTCATTCTAAATTCCTCGGTACTAAAGTCAGTCTATTACCCATTCAATCAGTCAGTCTATTACCCATTCAATTAATCAGTCCATTACCCATTCAATCAGTCAGTCTATTACCCATTCAATCAGTTAGTCCATTACCCATTTAGTCAGTCAGTCTGTTATGTTCACTCAATCAGTCGGTCTTCAATAGTTTGAGCGTCAGTCAGAAGGCAGTGTTGAAGGTGAGAGTGGAGTGAGTGATGGAGTCGTGTACCTTGACCAGACCAGACCAGACCAGACCAGACCAGACCATTACAGCAACACCACCAGTAGGTAGTCTGTACTGGTCTGGTGAGGGAAACTGCAACCATCTCCACCTCTTCCATCTCCGCTTCCTCCCTCCACCCACTGTTTTGAGGAGGAAATATGCCGTGAGCTGAATTGGAGTCCTTTGGTTCCTCCAAAGGCTACCACTAAACTTATGGTATACCGTATACTAAGTAAGGCTGTTTCGTAACATGTATTGGAGGAATCATTAGTGACCAATTCACGAACTTTATCAACACTTCCTATTAACTCACTCGTGTTTCCATAATTACCGGTTTTGATGATGTATTCTGACTAATAAGATACATACTCACTGCCTCACACACACACACACTGCCTCACACACACAGTTTTTGTCAGAGCAGATGTAAAATGCTCTAACTAAACCAATTAAAGTAACATTCGGACCATTGGCTGACTCGAGGCTAACCAGCGGCAAAATACTGATTCTTACATACTGTACTATAATTATGAACTCGTCCGTAAAAAAGAGTATCTGTTTTCTATCTATCATGTCCGATTCGCATGGCTGACTACGTAATAACTCAGGACTGGTCCAACATGTTTACTTACCCTCATTCATACAAACTCATTTACGTATACACTCACTCATTTCCCGGCACTCCCACTCACTCATTTCACGGCACTCACACTCTCACTCACTCACTAATTTGTCTCTCGCTCACTGCCTTCCTTGCTCAAGCACTCACCCACTCCCTCCCTCACTCACGCACTGGAACCCTGCCATTTTATTTACAACTTGCACTTCCCATCTAAAAACGTCCCTTCTCATCTCCCCCGAAATTGCCGCAGCATCCAGGCAGCAGCTCTTCTTCTGACGGTGTTCACTTGCTCTCATCTGCTGGCCTGCGACACACATCTCTCCAGGGGAACTTTCGGGGGCGTTTCTCTCATCAAGGACTGACTTTTTTTTTGTCCTCATTTTTCTTTTTCAGTTATCTTGGATTTTCTTTCGTGTTCTCCTTTTTGGTCGCGTGCCATTGATGTGCCCGTAAAAGTCTGTCCGGTGGAGTTGTCGCAGCCGATCTGATATGCATTAAGTTTTAGAAGGTATGAGAGAGAGAGAGAGAGAGAGAGAGAGAGATGGAGAGAGAGAGAGAGAGAGAGAAAAGAGTGGGTAGTGAAAGTAAGGCTGAACCCGTTTCACTCTAAAAAAAATTGCAGATTTCTCGTGTTGCCATTTTTATCGCCATTCTTTTCTTTCACGTTTCCCACACACACACATGCTGGCTGCCCCTCACTCCATTCTTCCTCCCACCTCTATACCAGACTCCCACACACTCATGGACACCCTCAATGCACCTTCATTTTGGACACTGACCTTCCCACCAGCACGGGACAATTTGCGACTGTGATAGAAAAATACAAAGTTAACTATGGAATTATCTCGTCAGCTATGAAATGGTCTCGTTAGTCAGTTCCACGCGTGTGTGAGTCTGTGTGGGTGAGTGTTTCAATTTATTGCCACAATCTTCTCGCTTTATAACCATTTACGGGAGAGAGAATATCAGTACGGTATGCAGTCAAGCTAAAATATTATACACACGTCTATGACATATAATATTATACAAGTTTAGTATTATATGTATACTCAATGAATACGTAAGGCTATCACTAAATGTATTAATAATATATAATTATTTATATAATTTGATAAGGAGGACTAACAAAGTTGATAGACCCATAAGGAAATATTCACCCATGTATAGGTGTTACATAAAGGTTACAGGATTGTACAGAGTATTAAGGGATTTTTTGGGAAAGGTGGTTCGTCGTGGCGCGTCAATCTCTCAGTGCGTTGTATGTTTGCGTCATGGTGCGTTTAGACCGAATGCACCGTTGTTGTGATCGGGACTTTGTTACGCAAACTACTGGACCAGAACGGGTGCCTGGCATCATTCGGGTTGGTTTGTGAAGTTGGTGATTGATTGGCCTGGTAACTGTGACACTCTACTGATTGTATGACCATGTGTGTTCTTTTATTATGCTGGTGTATTCATTTACTTTTGATGTGAGTGGGTGATGTTATATAGACGTACAGTGCATAAGCTACCTTTTATTCATATGCTTACAAATCTAATTATGATATTTCTCTTTCCCCTTTCTCATTCTATTTCTTATCCTCTCTTCTTTCACTCATTCCTACTTCTCCTTTCCCTCTCCTCTTCATCCACCCATTCCTAATTATTCTCCTTTCCCTTTCCTCTTCTTCTAACCATTCCTAATTCTTTCCCTATCCTCTTCTACTCATCCCTACTTCTCCTTCCCTTTCCTCTTCTTCCACTCATTCCTATTTCTCCTTTCCCTCTCCTCTTCATCCACCCATTCCTACTTCTTTCCCTCTCCTCTTCATCCACCCATTCCTACTTCTTTCCCTCTCCTCTTCATCCACCCATTCCTACTTCTTTCCCTCTCCTCTTCATCCACCTATTCCTACTTCTCCCTCCTTCTCTTCTCCTTCTCCAGTCGTTTTCATCAGTGTTCCCAGCAAGTGATGAAGCACCGTCAGACACACACACACACACACACCGCCACCACCACCACCACCACCACCACCACCACCACACACCACCACCACCACCGTGACGCTGTTCCATAATAAGACCGATAATTGTAAGACCACGAAGCAGGTGATTTACAGTGTTGGTGGTATAAATCTGGGGCAACTAACTGATTCATTCCTCCACCACACTATTTCAAGCAACAACAGTACATGCACCATTATATTCGTTCATCTGATCCTGTTTCCTGGCATACTCTGGAGGGAATGAAGGCGTTAATATTATCTTGTTTCCTGGCATACTTTGGAGGGAATGAAGTCGTTCCAATTCACCACCACAAAGAGAATCTCCCCTTAAGAGTTAGTGTAAAAGTCAGTCAGGCCCCAGTGTGAAGAAGAATATACGACTGCTATTATTATGAGGCGACCGTGAAAGCTTGCCGTAAACTCCTCCAACACGAGATGGATAGTCACTCATAAATAAAAAGAACTTCATGAGTGAACAGCTTTACTATAATTTTAGAGGAGGATAGATGATGCTGAGGGGAGGATGGTAGGGGAGGATGGATGGTGCTATGGGGAGGATGGTAGAGAAAGATTGTAGGGGAGGATGGTAAAGGAGGATGGATGGTGCTGAGGGGAGGATGGCTTGCAATTCTTACTGCCTCAACTTGTGATTCCCTCTTCAAGACACATACAGTAAAAAAAATATCCTACTCCCCTTCCTTTAACACCATCCAACAATTTTTTTTTCTATTATTACTACTTAATATATTTAATTAGTTATTATTATTATTATGTATATTATTATTATTATTATCATCATCATCATCATCATCATCATTATGTACTATTATTAGTATTAACATTTACTTTTCTTTTCTTTCCATCAGGTACAGTACGTTTTCACCAGATGCAATATTCCGTGAGTAAAAAGAGTAAATTTTAGGGACGTGGTGGACGTAGTCTTTATAGTTTATCGGCATTTCTTTAATTTATCCTTTAGCTTATCGGCATTCTTTGTATCTTCAAGTTTCCTCCCCAAACTATAGTAGGAAACAAATCTCCTTCCCAGACAATGAAAATTAGAAACCTGTCAGTGTTAAGGGACCCTGTGATGTATTCAGATAATTGGAGGTAAATGAGTCCTTCAAATATTGCCACGAAACACACACACACACCTACAGGTATAATATTGAAAGATTGTGTTTGTCTCGTGGCATGGTCAGGAGGAACCAGAAGTCTTCAGTTCTTCTCATACAACTATATTATCAAAGGATCTTGTTTGTTACGTGGCATGGTCAGGAGGAACCAGAAGCCTCCAGTTTTTTTCATATACAATCACAGGGTCGGTCCTTAATTAATGAGAAAGTCCCCGCCGAGACTCATATCAACTTGCAGCTGTGAGGGTTGTAAAAGAATCCCTCCCTGGTCCCTGGCTGCTGAGGCAAGGCTTTTTTTCCTCTCTTCTTATTAGCGTCTGTACTCCTTTGCATAGGGTTTGGCAGTATTTGTTGTGTGTTGTTGGTGTGTGTGTGTAGGTGTGTGTGTGTGTGTGTGTGTGTGATGATTCTTTGCGTCTGTTTGTGTGTGTGTGTGTATCTGTCTGTAGGTGTGACTGTGCTTGTGTGTTTAGCCTAATTACGTTTGTACTGTGTATCCTTTTGTGATTGTATGTGTGTATAATTATGTGTGTAGGCATACTTTCCTGTCACTGTGTCTGTGTGTTTGTTTGTGTGTGTTTGTTGTTTTAAAAGGAAGGCCAGAAAGGAATGAGAGAGTGCGATATTCAGTGTTGACATTCACTAAAGTCTGGAAATTGGAGTGCTACAAATTCCTGCAAACTGTGCCAGGAAACAGATACACACCTTAGTACTCGAGTAGAGATTTGTTTTGCAGCAATGTTTGGAGGAGTAAGAAGCCCCTCAATTATGTCGACAAGATTTTACTCCCTTTAGTCAAGAATGGTCGTTTTATTGAGTGCAATTGTTTGGTGTTAGTCAGAGTGTAATAATGAAAGTGGAGAGAGAATATTGACAGATTAAAGTTTCTCTTCAGTTTTTTTTTTTTTTTTTTTTTTTTGCACACGCTTCTTTTTTTTTTTTTTTTTTTAGTAACCATCTATTTTCATTCTCTAATTAAACTATTCCTTTCTTCCCTCTACACTTTTATTTCTTCTGCTTTTGACTCTTCCCCTCTCTTTTTTTGTTCCTTCATTTCATTCTGTCTTCCACCTTTCCTTCTTAATTTCCATCCTTCCTCCACCTCTCCCACTTCCTTATTTTCTTCTCCACCTCGATTACGCCCCTTCTTTCTTTTCCTTCTTCTACCTCCCTTCTTTTTTCTCCCCTTCTTCTACCTCCCTTCTTTCTTCTCCCCTTCTTCTACCTTCCTTCTTTTCTTCTCCCCATCTTCTACCTTCCTTCTTTTCTTCTCCCCATCTTCTACCTTCCTTCTTTTCTTTTCTCTTTTCTTTTCTCTATTCTTCCTTCATACCTCACTCAGTACACCAGTATTTAGGTTACACGTAAGGGGGAGGAAGCCGGAGGGGGAGAGGAGAATAATGGAGAACACCGGAGGAGTGGGAAGAGAGAGGAAAGAGAGGAGAATTTAAAGAGAAAGAAAGAGTACAGATGGAGGTATTAAGAGGAACAAGAAAGAGGTATGAGGGAATAAAAAAGGAAGAGTATGACAAGGGAGAGGAAAGAGAGAAGGGTGTCGAGGGAGAGGAAAGGAAATAGAGGAGAAAAGAGAAGGGGGCGGGGGCGAGGAAGGAGGAGAACGAAGGAGAGAAACGTAGAAAGCTTAGGTTCTCTTTATTTATTTCCTTCCTTCCTTCCTTCCTAAAAATCCTTGGTAATTTTTCCTTTTTCTCCCTTTCTCATACTCTTCTTATTCTCCTTCCTTTATTTTGCACTCTCACCCATACTCAGTTTCTTTTCTTTCTACATACTTAATTAATTACTTTCATTATTTTTCCCTTTTTGCCTTCTTCCCTTTCCTCACATCCTCACATTTTACTTTCTTACTTTTTCTCTCTCTTCTACTGCATTTCCTTTCTTCTCTTATATTGTGTCCATACTATTTTTTTCGCACTTTCTCTCTATATTTCACTTTTTTCACCCATTTCACTTTTTTCAGTCCTTTTCGTTTCTCTGTGAAATTTGTTTTGCCTCTACCTATTCCCTTCTTTTTGTCCTCCCTTCCTCCTTCCTTTGACTACCTTGTCCTTCCTTTGTTTCCCTTCTCTTTCTATCCCTTCCCCTTCTATCCCTTCCCCTTCTCTCCTTCTATCCCTTCCCCTTCTCTTCTTCTCCTTTCCCTGTATACCTCTCACCTTCAATCCCCAGCTGGTAACAAGAGCATTCTCCCCTGACAGACAGATGTGTGCGTGTGCGTGTGCGTGTGTGTGTGTGTGTGTGTGTGTGTGCGTGCGTGTGTGTGTCTGTGTGTGTACGCTGCTCTGAGTTCACTGGTAAAAATGTCTGAGGTTACTTTTTGCTTTTTCGCCTCTATTTTTCAATTGAATTTTTACGGAGGGAGGGTGAAAAAAGAGAGTGTTGGAGTTCGTGAAAATGGGGGGGGGGGAGTGGAGGAATGGGTGGTGGAGAGAGTAAATAGAAGAAAAATTGGGGTGGGGTGGAGAGTACAATGAAGAGGAAGTAGATGAAAAATGGAGATGGGGATATGACTTTTATGTAGGCTATATAATATGTATGAGTGTAGGGGGAGGGGTGAAGTGAAGGTGGAGTGTAGGATGTAGTGTGGTGCTGTGTTGATGTATAGCTTTGGTGGTGGTGGTTGTGGTGGTGGAGGAGGAGTGGTGTTCTCGAGAGTAGGTGTGGTTAATTAATGTGATGGAGTGGTTGAGGTGTGGTAGAGATGGAATAACGTTGGTGTAAGGGTGAAATTATACATATTTGGCGGAGGGTTAACTGTTGTGGGTGAGAAACACAGATAGATGCGGAAACTGTGCCCTGGTGTAGGTGTTGTTGTGGTGTTGGTAGTAGTGGTAGCAGTGTTGATGATGCAATGAAGTACACGTGTTTTGGAGGTGTGGTTGTTGTTGTTGGTGGTGGTGATGGTGGTGGTGGTGGTGGTGGTGGTAGTAGCAGTGCTGGTGGTGGTGATGGTAATGATGGAGGAATATCAATGTAAGCACGAATAATCAGTGGTCAAATAAACAATGCACAACACATGATTATATCCCAGAACATTTATTATTTTAGACTGGTCATCACATTTCGTCCATAGCTACACCACTAATAATAGAACCTAAGGTATCATCACAGGAACATACAGATTAGTCGCTCAGTCTCTCTCTATACAAGTCAAGGGTGTGTGGGGAGGGTGAGTGAGTATAGGTGAAGTAGGCCACTGATATGTTGTGTGTATGTTAATGAGAACGAGATTAACGCGGATGTGGAATGGATGTTGTGGTGACGTTAAAGGTGTTTGTGCTGTGCAGTGTTTGTGTCTGTGGAGGATGTGTTAATGTTTGCGTGTATGTGTATGTATGTATGTTTCTGGGTAAATCAAAAAGAGTAAGATGACATGCATTTGTGTGAGTTAGGAAGCGTAGGAGTTAGAATCAGAGGATATTGTAAGGAATTGGGGAGAATACGGGGAAATGACAGTGTGGGGAATGGTAATGAGAGGATGACAGTGAAAAAGAGGAGAAAGATGAAGGGTGATGAAGAATGAGTTAGTAGAGCACTTGGAGTGATATATTATGTAAGGAGTTGGTAAGAGAGAGGTGATGGTGGTGGTGGTGATGGTGGTGGTGGTGGTGGTGGTGGTGTGGTATGCAGTTAGTAAGAGAAAGGGAATTATTGGTTGATCAGAAAGGAAGGAAACTAGAGTAGAAAAAGAAGTGCTGATAAGGGAAATAAGATGAAATGTAAAATGGGCAGTGGTGTGGGTAGATGAGTTGATATGGGTAAGAGTGTATGTGTGGGTACGGGTGTGAGTCTGGGCAGGTATTTTGTGTGTGTGTGTGTGTGTGTGTGTGTGTGTGTGTGTGTGTGTGTGTGTGTGTGTGTGTGTGTGTGTGTGTGTGTGTGTTTAGAGGGATGTGGATATGAAAGTTACATACTGTACATTCACAAATATGATTATTGAGTGAGATAATTCAGACATTAGATGATGAAATGATGTTTAAAGTTATAAAGTTATAATTACCTTTGTATTGATCATAAAAAGCTGTCAATAAAATATCAAACAGGTTATAATACCGATGATGACAAATGAATAACAGTAATCATGATATAACGCATTAAACACCACCCTCATCTATAACAACTCGTATTATGTATATTACAATAAATACACATAGCCATATAGTAATTAAATGAGAACATATTATTTGTACATCACAACACTTCATCTCCTCGGTAATATGTATTTTTTCCCTCTAGTACATATGCACATCAATTCAGTACACTCCATTTAATGTACAGTACACTCATTCAGTACACTCCATTTAATGTACAGTACACTCCATTTAATGTACAGTACACTCCATTTAATGTACAGTACACTCCATTTAATGTACAGTACACTCCATTTATTGTACAGTACACTCCATTTAATGTACAGTACACTCCATTTAATGTACAGTACACTTCATTTAATGTACAGTACACTCCATTTAATGTACAGTACACTCCATTTAATGTACAGTACACTCCATTTAATGTACAGTACACTTCATTTAATGTACAGTACACTTCATTTAATGTACAGTACACTTCATTTAATGTACAGTACACTCCATTTAATGTACAGTACACTCCATTTAATGTACAGTACACTCCATTTAATGTACAGTACACTCCATTTAATGTACAGTACACTCCATTTAATGTACAGTACACTCCATTTAATGTACAGTACACTTCATTTAATGTACAGTACACTTCATTTAATGTACAGTACACTCATTGACACTTACAGCTTTGTCTTCTGTCTACCAGGATTAACCGATTTAAGGTTCATTGATCTTAGTTTAGAATTTTGCACATATTTGTCAACATAAGTACTTCAGCATAACGTGAGATGAGGTGAAAGTACAATTGTATTGAATGACCGTCAACATCAGCATTTCATGACGATGAATACATATACAGATAAAATAACGATATGAACACCTACTGCTAACTGTATTATATGTTTACTGATTGACCCCAGCAAAAATATATAACTCTATACGTCACATACTGTATCTCATTGATGCTCAAAGTTATATTGCACGGATTTCAGTAAACCTACAGCTATCAAGTTTATAATAATACAGGAATGCTACTGTCTATGGGGATGGATATGACTATATATTTTTTTATTCATCTAGGGAACTTGTTGGTGTCATTTTTTCAGCCTCCCGCTTTGCAATCAGTGCCACTAGTCCTTCGATATATTTTTGTGCAAGCGATTTGCAACCCGGGAGGCTACGTGGAATCGAAGACCAAAAAATGGAGAGTGAAAATAAAAATAGTGACATGGGTGTGATAGCAGTTCATAAAGTGTTTATATAGGATTGATGGAGGAGACATGGAAGCATTTTTACAAAAAGTTTGAAGATGTAAATGTAGTTTAAAACTACAGCATATTATGAGAAAAATTATAACTGATTAAGGGATGATAGAAATATATAATCGATACATTTGGGGTTAGTATATGGGTTCATATAATTTTATTTTGATTTGGACATAATAGTTTTAATAAATCTAATCACTTAGCGTCGTCAGATGAAAACTGTAGCATAGACTCCTTAATATTTTTATAATATTAATTTAATACAGGTACCATATTTGCCTTTGATACAATCCTAGCATTATAGAATATTCTGAGCAAGTATGGAAGGGAAAATGTTCACACACACACACACACTGACACACACACACGCACTAACACACATACAAACACACAGACTAACACACACACACACGTAACTGGAAAACATGCCTAATAGAAGGTATTTGATACAATGATTATGATATTGACAGCTTGTGGACGTGGCGTGAAACTGTTTAGTATGAAGCAAAGACGTAAGTGTATGTTGTAATGTATGTTTCTTCGAATTATTTTTATGATTGTATTTTACATTTATACATGTGTATGGATACTCTTTATATTTTTTTTTCGTATTATACTGTTTACTGTACACTTGGATACTATAGTTTCTAGCCCATCTGATTCGAAGTCCGAGATCTGAAGCAGGCAGTTTCTGGACGACACAAAGCCTCCCTTGGTTCGAGATATGTGATGGTTTGGGTGGGCTGTCGTCCAGAAACTTCTGTTTCAGATCTCGGGCTTCGACTCAGATGGGCTAGAGACTATAGTATCTGAGTGTACATAATTACGTTAGTAGTTGTTTGTAGTATACATAATAATATTAAAAGAGGTTTTGTTACTTCTTGCAAATCAAATTTTACAAAATTCTTTTAAACTGTCACGAAATTGATCATGATATTACCGAGGATTCATAACGTCCTGGCACTGTTTGACGGAAGCAGTGGTCTGCATATCAATGACAGAATGTTTACTCCCTCAAACATACTTCTGAGTATGTACTGTAGATAGGGAAACAGACAATTATTTCCGTCTATTAATTACCATAATACTCGGCGCTGTGAGATGCTGTAGTGTGGACTTCAACATCCCTCGTCAATTTACGATTCCCAGACAAACATGACAAGTATTAATATAGAATCCTAGGAATGGAAAACACACGGTAAAGAGTATCTATTGAAACTAGTACATGTCTCGAATCCCTCTGAGCTGCTAGAACGGTATTAATTATATCACTAGGGTTTGGTAGAGTTTCAAAATTATAATAAATATCAATTGTTTGCTTCTGTAGTGAGTGTGCCTCTGTCGTATTTTGTATATTGAAAATAATGACCATCTGTAATATTCAATTTGCAATGTTACTTTTTTTTATGTGGTTCCTTGCATTCGTATAGCATATAAATTTACATGAGTTTCATTTCAAGTTTTTCTTCAATGTTTACACTAGTTATCTCTCATTCAAAAACACTTGCAGTCATTCCTCAGCATACAAATGAATAAACTTAAAATACACAACACTGAAGTCGCATCATTTCAACATTCACTTCAGATCAGTAACATTTCAATGCCACATAATGTTCTATGTTACTCCAGTATATACAATAACATTCCTTCAACATTCATGCTTCACCTTTCCAACGTTCACATACCTTGCTCCTAATGAACATCCACAACATCCCTGTAATATTGTTGTCACTCTGTATGTACATAAAACAGCCCCTTTCGGTAGAGCAGATGAGCATGGCTGAGAATATGACCATGGTAAGAACCTAAGAATGGTTTGTTTTAATTCTACTACACTACAACAAGTACTTAACTATTTCAATGTATTAAATTTTTGTATATACACTTTGTGCTTAAGATTATTGTCAAAAAAGCACCTTTTGTATTCATATGTTGTATGTTGGGATGTATAGTATAATTATATATTTCAAGTGTATGAGTGTGTGTAGTATTAATTAATACATAAATGCAAGGAAATTCATATATTGAATTAAAAGCCTCTGTAGTATCAATAATATACTGAAACCATAGTTACCTTGTCAGGATTTAAATTTAGGTTAATTTTTATTATGTCTTCCATTTGGCAACCTTCCATCCATATTGGTTCGAATATTATGGTTTCAAAATATTATATAATGTATAGGCCTATAATTCTTATAGAAACTATGACTATGATCAATAGTTTGGTCAGTTATTGGTAAATTGTTTGTACAGGAATACATTTTGTACAGGAATTCCACTACAATTTCCTTCATAATTACCTCGTGAGAGAAATTTTTTTACAGTCTCGGTATAATATATACAATTTACACATATCATAATTATGTTTCCCTTGTAGCATCATATTATATATATATAATGTATGTTTTATTTCTTTACACAACAGGTAATACCTTTATGATAATTTTATGTACAGTGAGCAATTTTACACATACAGTATTTAAATCTAGATAATATTTAGCAATTTTATTACAGCAAAAAATTACTCTATAATTCAGTCAATATTAAGAGTATATCTCCCTTTACAATGTATACAATAAATTTTCTTTGCCTTTAATTAATGTTGCTGTATATACAGTATAGTGTAGACTCTAAATACTCTACATTGACTTCCCTAAATTTTATTCAGATATTGTAATATTAGTCTAATAATCTACGTTTATTCTAGTAATATTCCCCTCAAGATACTTTCATAATAAATTTGTTTTAGGGGTGGGTGGGAAGAGAAAGGAGAGTTTTCTGTAACCTCGGGTAGAGTTACCTCCCTCTCTCCCCTCACAGGTAGGAAACTCTGCCCAAAGTGAAGGAGGTGAGATGGAGGCAAGGGAGGGATGGAGGGAGAGAGAGAAGGAGGGAATTTTGGTCGCTTCTCTCATCAGCAAATAATCTGGGTTTTCTCGTCATTTAGATACGAGAGAAAATGGTCCGTATGCACAAATATTAATAGTGCATAATTATACGATGACGTGGTACCAGTATAGGATGACCTTGTTGTTTGTCTATGAAGTCGTCGTATGGATTGACACCACGTCATCGTCAATACCACGGATGTTCTTGCATATAAAAGGCCCAATGTTTCACCATTACTTGCCAGTCGTATAAGATTGAATTTGGTTTGCTATTCCAAGGTTTGTGTTGTATAGTAAGTCACTTTAATTAATCAATGCATAAGAATACTGAAGGATAAGAAGAACTTTTAAAAACTGTGTGATTGAATTTCAGCTGAGTATAAAATCTAGGTGCGTGGATGATGGTGGTGGTGGTGGTAATGGTGGTGATGGTGGGGGTGGTGGTGGTGGTGATGGTGGTGGTGGTGGTGATGGTGGGTGATGGTGGTGGTGATGGTGGGTGATGGTGGTGGTGGTGGTGGTAATGGTGATGGTGGTGGTGGTAATGGTGATGGTGGTGGTGGTGGTGATGGTGGTGGTGGTGGTGGTAATGGTGGTGATGGTGATGGTGATGGTGGTGGTGGTGGTAATGGTGGTGGTGGTGATTGTGGAAATATTTATGTAGGTGATAGTTAGGTGGATGAAGCTAATAATAGTGGAGATGGAAACAGAGATGGAAGTAAGGGAAATGAAAGCGATTGGATGGTGTGAATGATGATGATAATGATGATAGTGATTATGACTGCCAAAAATATGATAGCAAAAGTGATGACTAAAATAACTTCTGGTATTTCAATTTTTTTTTTTTTTTTCGATTTTGCCTTTGCTGTTATTGCCCATTCTGTACGGGTTTCTCAGTCCTATCTTTCTGTATCATATTAACTCTTTTGTTATTTTCCTTTTACTCTTGATTCGCAACAGTTGTCCTCCTCTCTCCTAATTATTCTCATTTCCGTAATATACTTACTAATGTTATATATGAATTCCTACTTATAATCGTCCCATTTACTCATTTCTTATTTATTTTTCTTTCATGCGTACAATTTTTCCAACTCTTTCCCACAATATATCCTCACATTTCCATCTTTTCCTCGTGTTGTGCTTGCTCTTCTTTCCTTTCTCTATTCATCTTTCCTTTATCTGTTCTTCTTTCCTTTCTCTGTTCTTCTTTCCTTTCTCTGTTCTGTCCCTCCTCCTCTTCCTCACCCTCACCTCCAGAGCCAATACTACAGAGAGTAACATGCTGGTATTGGCAGTACGTTCTTCCCTTTCTCTCCAACTATCGCCTTCTGTACCCTTTTCCCCCGCTTGTCTACACTCCTTCCTTCCCTCTTCCCCTCCTTTCCCTCCTCTTTCCCTCCTCTCCCCCTCCTTTCCCTCCTCTTTCCCTCCTCTCCCCCTCTTTCCCTCCTTCCCGCCTCTTTCCCTCCTCTCCTCACCTCCTTTCCCTCTTCTCCTCCTCTCCCTCTTTCCCTCTTCTCCTCCTCTCCCTCTTTTCCTCCTCTCCTCTTCCCTTCCTCTCCCTCTTCTCCCCCTCCTCTTCCCACTCTCCCACCAATCCATAACCAATTCAACACACACCCTCTGCCCTGTCTATTCGCTTCTCCCTCCCATTTACCAGCCCCACCCACACAACCTCTCGACCCACACACATAAAAAAAAAAAAATACACCCCCGTACAAATACCAACACAAAGGTTAACAAGATGAAATGCTACCACCACCAGGCTACAAATGTCAATAGTGTGTACTCAATTAAGGGGAGATTCTCTTGTTGGTATTTTAGAAGGTAATAATTCTTAGAACCAGACAACACATGCTATCAATGGTACACCAATAGGGAATCTGTTTCGTGGCACAGTTTGAACGGATCTCATAAGACCTTCCAATTCAACAACAAAAAAATCTCCCCTATATATTTTTTTTTTATAATATAGTTTTAATCCAGGAGACACACAAAATAATAATAATATTATTCATACACACGAACACATATATCCTCACACATGTTTTAACCGATGTATTTATGTGTATATTTATTTATACTGTATATTATATATATATAATATTTTAGTTACAGAATTCTCAAATGTTTTATTGTTATATAGTTTTTTCTATAATATATTATTCATCTATATAACTCCTTGCCAAATGCCATTTGGTGGATGGTAATGCTGCCATAGTTTCACTGTTTATAGCTTTCATCCACCAGTATTTTTTGTATTAACGAACAAGTTATATAACACAACTAATGAGGTTAGTCTGTAAATATTGTCACATCGTTTAGTTCAGGTATTTCTACCGTTATAAAAGTTCACTTCTTTTAGTTATCCATGCTTACACTTTTATTTTCGTCTGAGTTTTCTTTCGTGTTTTGATTAAATAATCATCCATTTATAAAGTAGTTATTACTATGCTTTACATTTCCTTATAAATTTAAATGTGCACTAAATTTTCTATTAGTTCCTGAACATTTTCTCTGCTTGTATATGTATTTTTTTAAATTTCGTATCCATAACGATTCTATTCCCTCATTTGTTTCAACCTTTTCACCATTTTATTATTTTTCTTTTCGCGTCTTTGTATGTATATTTGTTTTTGTTTTCCGCTGCATCATTCATCACTTAATGTTTACAGTTTGTCTCACCAGTCTCGTCCTCTCTCCTCAGTCTCTTCCTTCTATCTCCATCATTCATTTACCCCTTCCTTTCTTTCCACTCTCTTTATCGTCGGTTGTCTTGGTTCGACTCGTCTTTCTTCTGCACCGGTTTTTTTTTTCCTTAACTTTCTTTTCTTATCACTTCCAATTCATCTTCCTTCTCCCAATCACAATTACAGTACACAAGTATTATTTTTCATATTCCCTTTCTCATTATCTTTTTCCTCATGTCTCTTCCTCATCATTCATCCCTCCTACCCTGTCTTCCATCATCACTCTCTCTCTCTCTCTCTCTCTCTCTCTCTCTCTCTCTCTCTAACCAGGTGTTTGTCCAAAGTATTATGTGACCTAGAAAATGGGATGGGCTGCAGGTGTGAGACGCGACAGGTGTGGGCAGGTGTGTGGGGGAAGACAGATTAGGGAGAAGACAGGTGTGGAAAAGTCAAGTGTTGTATGTAAGGTTGTGTACATAAGTATTTGGTGTTGTAGGATGTATGGAGGAGGAGGAGGAGGAGGAGGAGGAGGAGGAGGAGGAAGAGGAGGAGGAGGGGGAGGAGGAGGAGGAGGAGGAGGAGGAGGAGGCTACACAATGACTTGGTATTAATCTTCTTCTTAATTATGGAGGGAAGTTTTGTGTTGGTAAATCTGGAGCAACTGAATCCTCCAAACTATTATTCCAAGCAACAGAACACTTATTATTTTTGCTCTTCTGGTTCTGTTTCCTAGCATACTTTGGAGGAATCAAGGCGCTCCAATGTACCAAAAAAGAATTACCACCTTAAACATGTATCGTAAATTTTTCTACAGCATTAAGGTATTAATGTAGAAAAGATTATACGAGTAAAAAATATTGAACAATAAATTGATCCTGTTTAGGGTGTAATTTTGCTTTAGACTACTTGCTCAGTTTTTATTTTCAACAGCTGTTCATGTTTTCCAATGTAGTTTCAGGCTTGTGAGGAATTGTATGTACGGGTATATGTGTACGTACAGTCAGCGGCAAAAGTCCTGTCGCCTCACTTGCTTCACCGAGGCACTCGATGTTCATATACTCGAGATTATTAGGTGCAGAAAACGTGCATATTTCTCGAGTCCATAAGTACTGCGTGTCTCGGTGTAGCAAGTGAAGGGACAGGACTTTTGCCGCTGACTCTACGTACATATTACTTGTCTGACTCCCTCAAGTAATGTGTAATTCAATTTCAATTTACATTCATGGAATTCATTTTACTCAGTGGAAACCAGATGGGAGTGAGAGCAAGAAGCATTTTATGTACCAAATTACATCAGGCTGTAGAATGTGAGTAAGAGAGTACAGAAAAAAATGAAAACACGAGGGAAAAGATAAAAGAAGGCTGAGGATGAGGATGAGGAGGAGGAGGAGGAGGAGGAAGAAGAGGAGGAGGAGGAGGAGGAGGAGGAGGAGAAGGATGATGATGAGGAGGAGGAAGAGGAATAGGAATAGAAGAAGGAGTACTAAATAAGGACAAATGGAGACTGGTGGTGGCAGAGATTGGAGGAATGAAGATAGATGGAGAAGGTGAGTGAAGGAGTATGTAAGACGAATGTGGAAGGAGGTTGAGAGAGAGTTTGGATCGGAAGGAGATGGATGATTTGGGGCAGAAGAACTAGGATACTGCCAGTGAGGTGGAGGAAGGGAGAGTGGAATCAGGTGGAACGTGATGGAAGATAGATACTGGAAGATAATAATAACCTCCATTTCTTGTGATGTTTCTTCTCTGGTTACAGGCAGAGATTTGGAGGAGTCAGGATGGAGGAGGAGAGTGGGAGGGAAGCAGGGATGAGAAGAAGAAATAGGTGAAAGAAGTAGGGAGGTGGTATGGAGGAGGAGGAGCAGACAGAGGGGAGACGGGTAGAGAGGGTGGAGGTAGAGAAAAGAGAGTGATGGAGAGGAAGCATAATTGGACACAACGAAAAACAAAACAAAAAACAGACATTTGGAGAGATAAAAGTGTAGGAAGAAGATGGGGAGGAAAACAAGAAACTGGACCCCACCTTCTTTTACTACTCTTTCCTTCCTTCCTTCCTTCCCACCACTTACAAGCTTCCAGGAAACGCCTTCACCTTGTTAGTATGGAAGGGCCAAGGGCTTGATGGGATTTTAGTGAGTAGGGAAGGACAGGGATGGGATATGGAGGCGGTAATAATTATACCTTACCCTTCCATTAATTTTGTTACTAGTTTGTTTTTTAGTTTGTTTTCCTTTTAATGCAGTCCTTAATTTCTTCAGTTTAACCCTTAATTGTCCTCTTCTCACCTGTCTTCTACCTGGCATTCTATATTCAGTGTTATCTCCTTTTCCTTCCATGTACTCACTCTTCATCATTCTGTCACTTTGCGTTGTCATTTTCGTTCTCATTTCCTAAGATAACACGTCAAGAGCATTAATTAAGCTGGTCCACGTGAAGAAAAACACGGGATTTAAATTACCTGTCCATTCCTCTTAATTCTTCATCCATCCTTCCTCTTCTATATGTACCCTACTCACACACACACACACACACACACACACACACACACACACACACACACACACACACACACACACAAACACACACATCCTTCTGCCTGTTTTTATTCCAACTTTTCGCTTTTATCTTCCACATTTTCTTTTTCCACCTTTCTTTTTTCTTTTTCTCTTTCTTTTTGCATCACTCACCGTTTTTCCTTGCCTGTTCCCACTTCGTACATCTATAGTTCTTTTACATGTACTGCCTGTCTCACTTTTACAAGTTTTTTTTTTTTCATTGTCACTACTTCATTGTAAATTTTCATATCTCCTTATATTACTTTGTCAATCTACGTAAAAAATTTAATCTTTCTATCACAATTTCTACTCTTTGTCTTCGTCATTCTCTTCTCTCCACCCTTGCTTATCATTCCCTCCTCTCCACCTCCACCTCGTAATTTAAGTCTGATGATGGAGGAGGAGGAGGAGGAGGAGGAGGAGGAGGAGGAGGAGTGCTGGTGATGGAGGAGGAGTGCAGGTGATGGAGGAGGAGTGCTGGTGATGGAGGAAGAGGAGTGGTGGAGGCAGTAGTATGTTTTCTCTCCACTTCTCACCTCACGTAACTTTTTCTCCACCTTTTTTTAGTGTATTTTATCCTTAAAACTCTGTATTGTGTTTTCTTTTATATATTTTTTTTCATTTCTATCTCGTTCACTTATCCCTGTCATTTTTCTTCATTTAATTTTCCATCTTTTCACACGGTTGTTAATATCTACTTTATTTTTTTCAAATATATTGAATTATCACTCTGCATTTGATCATCTTTATTTATTCATTTATTTATTTTGCCTTCTGTCTCTCGTATGTTAAATGTCCAATGTTTACTTCTCTTTTTGCTAGACTATATAATTATTTACACTTCATCTCCCTACTTTCCCTGTAACCTCCCTCCACTACCGTCTCTTTACAGCTCCACTCACATCTTGGTATCCCCACCACTTCTGTACACGACTGGTGGTGGCGGGTGGAGCCTGGTGGAGGAGGGAGGATGGAGGTGGTTGTAGGACTTGAGGGGAACACACACGTGGACCTCCTGGTGTTGTGGTGGATGGTTGTTGTGATGGTGGTTGTGGTGGTGGTGTTGCAGGAGGTGGTCAGAGTTCAAGCTGCCTCTCGTCGACCTGTGAAAGGGAAGATAAAAAGGAACATAATAAATGAGTTGATGTTTTGGTTTAGTGGATCTAGTTTTTTTAGGGGGGTCAGGTTGCATAGGGGCGAACTCTGGTGGTGACTAGGGGTTGTTTGCTGCTGCCCACCTCCTACCTCACTGTAATGTTGTTGGGAGTTAGTTAGCTGCTGCCCTCCTGCTCCTTCCTCACTATGTAATGTTGTTATGGTAGTGTAGCCTCGGTCTCCCTGCATCCCTTAATTAGATAATATGGTTAAGTGGAAAACACCTTCACCTGCCTCACTGTCATTAACTTGTTTGGATCCCAGGTAATATTCATCTTCCTCTCTTGCTGTTTTTTCTTGCCTCTCGCTCTCGTTGTTTCTTAGGCAATTTCACTCACACACACACACACACACACACATACACACACATACACATATACACATACACATACACACATACACATACACACATACATACACATACACATACACACATATACACATACATACACATACATATACACATACACATACACACACTTTCCCCACATTTGTCCATCCATCTATCAATTCCTGTCTCCCCAACACTCTCTCCCTCAAACTAACTAACTCACTTGTGGGATGAGGAGCGTGAAGACCCATTAAGCAACGTGGCTTCCGTTCTGGACACTCGCTGCTCAGACGTGGACGCCTGTCGCTCTGTGGGGAATCTGGCTTGTGGGACACGTGTGGTGGGGAGAAGTAGTGAAGACAGGCGCCGTATTCGTTGAGCGAGGAAGCGTGCAAAATGATAGGTGTTCAAAGATTAGGACAGATTTGGTGGGTTGATATGAGGAGGGGAGAGATGTTTGTTGAGGAAAGATGTGGGCAAAAAGACACGTGTTCAAGGATTACGACATGTTTGGTGAGTTGAAATGAACAGAGGACAGGTGTAGTGTTGGTTGTGCAAGGATGTGTGCAAAACGACAAGTGTGGTAAAATTAAGACATGTTTGGTGGGTTGAAAGGGGGACAGGTGTCAGGGGAGAAATTGGAACAGTGAGGTTTTGTTGTTTGTTTAATTTTGCATTTGTGGTCGACAGAAAAATATGAATGGGAAGATAAACGTTGAAAAAATAGGAGTGAAGGAAGATGAGGGAGGTGGAAGTGGGGGAGAAGGAGGAAAAAAGTTCGTTAGCCAAGTATTATCATAGAAATTGTCAGATAATTTTACACTGTCAGATTCGTCACTCAGGATTCAAATATGGGATCAAAGGTTTCCACTTGTTAATACGATCCAATCCCTCTTACTTTGAACATTAATTTACATAGAGATTATAGAAACTAGGGAGGGTGAATTACAGAAATACAAATGTGATGACACTATCTGTACACCAACCAAGTCTGAGAGTGTAGATAATTACATCAAATAAAGGGATATATATTGTTCAAATAATTCTTACAGAGGAATTATTTGAAATAACTAAAAATGTGTACAGGCGCTTTGTGTAAATATTAATTGTTTGATTGTCAGTGTGTGTGTGTCCCCATTAACAAGATTTTGTGACAGTGCTTATTCTTGTGTGTGAGCACTCATAAAACATTAATGATATTGTGATGAGGTACACATTAGGTATTTTGTCGAATTTAATATTTGAGTTAAATGTTTATATTTGGTACAGACAACATGCACGTTCCCAACAGATTGTCTTTGGAGGAGAGGGAGAAGCACCACTGACAGAACACAGACCACATGGAACTCCCGTCAGGCTCAACACTTTAATTAATACCCTACAATTTTGTTTTCGTGTTTGAGGTATGATCATTTTGTTTTGGAACACTGCCCTGAACTGAAGAGAATATAAGTGCCATGGGTGGAAACTCAAAATAGACAAACTGCACTGACGGTTGCCCCCCAAAAAAGAAAGAGCTTGTATAAGGTCAAATATTAATTACTGTACATGGCAAATGGGGCATAATCGATAGACAAATAAAAAATACCGTAGATATACCAGGAAGTGTCTCTGATATAAGGGAAGGTCATTGTACGAACCTGCTTAATTTCCGACAGTGGTGCTTCTTCTTACACAGGATGGAAAGATACAGGTTAATTGGCTAGTTAGACCAATCTAGATTATACACACATCGTCTACATAGTTGGGATTAGTACAGTCTTAAATCGGGTTAGTTCACACATAGTCTCCGAGACGAACGTAGATAAGAGATTTGATTACACACATTATCCTGAAACAACATGGGAGTGGAGGGATGCTTGCAGTGTTAAAGAGTTGGTTGGGTGGTTTGGACGGACTTCAGGAAGACATACAAACACCACCACGGTCATGAAACATTGATAATAGGTTGTTTGCGGTTTTACAAAAAGAAAGAAGAAAGAGGTTAGGTGTAGGTGGCTGTTGTCTTTGAGTTACCACCCTCACCTTTACCTCCACCACCACCACCTAGTTAGTTGGTGTAATGGCCCAGTCGCTATATTGGTGGCTAACAAGGCGTGGTAGTTGTCTCGTTAGAGGAGCGTGTTAGAGGGAGACGGTAAAAGGGACCGTGTTCTCGTCTTACAGTTTTATCTACTGTAGAGTGAATTTTAGTTTATATTTCGCGTGCTAAGGGTCGATGGATTTTGAGCACTTTGCCTGAAGTTGACATATAACTGTATATATATATATATATATATATATATATATATATATATATATATATATATATATATATATATATATATATATATATATATATATATATATATATATATATATGCATTGTTCCACTGCATTGTATTTACGCAAATGTTGACTTTAACAACACATTCAGGTTTCTCATTATAGCATTCAACAAATCCTGATGTGCCGAGTTTAAATGTCAACTAAAGAATCTAACCCTTCTTAGTTAAGGAACCCTGTGATAGAGTAAAAAAAATTGGAGGTGTGTTTCGTGGCATATTCAGGAGGAATCAGAAGCCTCCAATCTCATACACTATCACAGGGTCCTTAAAGTGTAGCACGAGAACATGGGTCGGGGTGACAGGACAGAGACCGAACCAACTTCTGTCAACCTTTGCTGAAGGAACGTAAGAATCAAAGAACCTTCCTTCTTCAGAAAATCCCTTGTAGTTGCTTCTCTGACTGAAAGACTAAAGATTTTTTGTTTTTGTTTTGTTAATTAACTTAAGGACGGGGATGAATTTTGAACTGTTGTTTAATAGTATATAAAATAAAAGTTTACCGATCAGATAGTGTTTCGGAAATAAATGCAAAGTTGTCAATATCATAATTATGTACTTACGCTTCCCTTCCCTCACGAAACTGGATACAAATATATAATCTTTACCACACAAACGTCAAATAAGGCCATCTCGATTAAAAGTGTTTTTTTAATAAAATTAACAGCTGAAGGTGAAAGTTTCGTGATCCAAACGTCTCTTGGTTCCATCGTTAAGGAGGCAGTGCAGTGTTGGTAAATCTGGAGCCACTCAGTCCACCAAAAACAACTATTCCAGGCAACAGGTCAACATTAGTTTTGTTCTTCTAGTCCTGTTTCCTAGTATGTGGAGGAACCAAAGCACTCCAATATACCAAAAGTGAACTACCCCCTTAATTAACGAGCAAAGGTTGGAGAATAATACGTTTAATGATGCGCATCTGGTAGCGACATCAAGACTTATTAGTACTGTACCTGCTCATGCGTCTGGAGGACTGTTGCCACCATCCGGACATCCGTGTTCTGAGAGGTGATATGCGAGTGTTACACAGTGTTTACCCACAGTTGTGTTCTGGCTGCCAAACATCGTATATTCGTATTCTAAACACGCCAGAAGACTTACGAGGGACTTTGGACGTGTATACAGGATTCACGGACCTATAGCCTACTGTACTGTAACTTATTGTGAGCTTCACTTATTGCAACAGGTTTTCTATAGAGCCCAAACAGTTGTTATTGTGGATCAAGATATCTTTCGTTTGCCTGCACTTATATTACACATCATGATTTAACGGCCCTGTGATCGTGTATGAAAATTGGAGGCTTCTGATCCCTCCTGACTAT
>JAWZYT010005751.1:52500-53821 GCA_034508575.1 Petrolisthes manimaculis | reverse complement strand
TTAAAAAAACGAAAGAAGAAAACCCTAAAAAAATGGGATTCTGTGAAGAAAAAAAAAACCAGCTGTGCGTGGCCTGTGTTTCACGACCACCTCACGTCTCAGGCCACCCCTCCGTGACTCCTCACCACCACTCACTCACTCACTCACTTACTCACTCACTTACTCACTCACTTTCTTCTACACCAACTCCTTCTCTTGTTCCCCCCTCCGTGACTCCCCACTCACTCACTCACTCACTCACTCACTTTCCTCTACCCCAACTCCTCTTTTTCCCCCTCCGTGATTCTCCCCACTCACTCACTTTCTTCTATACCAACTCCTTCTCTTTTCCCCCCTCTGTGATTCTGCCCACTCACTCACTCACTCACTTTCTTCTATACCAACTCCTTCTCTTTTTCCCCTTCCTTTTCTTTTTCCTTCAGCTGTTTTTTACCTATTGTCCTCCTCTCCTCTTCTCCTCTTTTCCTTCTCCTCCTAATGTTTATACTTCACTTCCTCTTTTTCCTCTTCTCCTCTTTCCTTCACCTCCTCCATCTCCCCCTCTTCCTCCTTGTCCATTCCTTCCTCCTCTTATCCATCACCTCCTTCACCTCTTCCTCCTCCCCTATTTCCTTCATCTTCTCTTTATCCTTCAATTCCTCCTTCTCCTCCACTCTTTCCTTCTTCTCCTCCTCCTCCTCCTCCCTGTGCAGTTTTTAGAGTGGCAGTGTAAACATAACCCACACCGACTGACCTTTAGCGAATCGAAGCTGAGGTAGTTTGTAAGATTTAGTCCATGCAGTGGTAAGGAAGGGTAACAGCTGACAATATAAAGTGTACATACAACACACTCTAGACACGTGGCAGCAAAACAACAGCAACAACCAGGAACGTGTAAGTGTTGCCATTATAAAAAATATATATATATACTGTATATATTAGTCAATAGTGGAAAATTCTCCTCAAAGTTTTTTTTAACAGAAGTGTGGTCAATAAAGCATGCATAGGGACGAGACCGATAGTAATGTATATATTTCCAATAACATGCAAGTATGCATGTTATGCAGGCAAAAGGTCATAGAAGGAAAGGGAGGGGGAAGGGGGGGGGGTAGAAGTAGCAGAAAGTTCATTGAAGGAAAGGGAGGGAGGATAGAAGCAGAAAGTATGTAGGCTACATGATATTAAAAGCTACAGAAAATACACATATTAAAGTAAATACAAGATAGAAGTAGCATATAGTAGATATACATTATACAGAAGTAAAGGTTACTAGAGAAACAGTAGAAAGTACATAATTATAGAAGTAGAGGGTTACATGATCTGTTGTCAATTCACATAGTGT
>JAWZYT010005751.1:0-47500 GCA_034508575.1 Petrolisthes manimaculis | reverse complement strand
TCACAATGAAGTCATAATGAAGTCACAATGAAGTCACAATGAAGTCATTATGAAGTCCCAGATGTCACAATGAAGTCCAGATGAGTTAGGCAGGTAGACAGCAAAAGGTCAAATTGTGCCAGACAGAAAAAGGTCAGATTGGGTCAGACAGAAAAAGGTCAGATTGGGCCAGACAGAAAAAGATCAGAGATAGGTCAAATTGTGCCAGAGAGAAAAAGGTCAGATTGGGCCAGAGAAAAAAAGATCAGATTGGGCCAGACAGAAAAAGGTCAGATTGTACCAGACAGACAGAAAAAGGTCAAATTGTGCCAGACAGAAAAAGGTGAGAGATTGTGTGAGTGTGGCAGTGATGATGATGATGATGATGATGGTGATGGCTGGGTTGGAGTAGGGATTGTCAAGCATTTCCCGCCAGAACTCATGAGCCTCAAGGTCGACACGGTGTATAGGACAACGCACTGGGAATACACACACACACACAGACAGAGAGAGAGAGAGAGAGAGAGAGAGAGAGAGAGAGAGAGAGAGGAGAGAGAGAGAGAGAGAGAGAGAGAGAGAGGGGCAGACTAATGCAACAGAGAGAGAGAGAGAGAGAGAGAGAGAGAGAGAGAGAGAGAGAGAGAGAGAGGGAGAGGCAGACTAATGCAACACAATTTATATACCCTGATCCTTGTCAACCAACACACAACAAAAATATTAGTAGACCACATTCCCGGAAACATGTATAAAGGCGTATATATATATAATACAAGCGTTCATCAGCAGCGAAGCGTATACACTCCTGTCTGTCTGTCTGTCTGCGTGTGTGGGGGGTGGGGGGTGGGGTGGGGGTGGGGTTGCTTGACAGGGTTGGGTGGATGAGTGACGCACCAAATCTCATTATTATTGTTATTATTATTATTATTATTATTATTATTATTATTATTATTAAGGGTATAGTATATCCTACTTTTGGTACGTTGGAGTGCCTCCTTGATCCGCCTAAGTATCCTATACTGTATAATAATTATGCCAGGAAACAAGACCAGATTGCCTACACGACCGAATGTGTGGTATTGATTGTTTTATTTTATTATCGGATTCGCCAGGAAAAAATAAAATATATTTATTGTATAGGTTTGAAGGACATTCAAACCCGAACGACGAACGCAGGTACCGTAAAGTGTCAGCAGTCCCTACCTATAATATGGTTGGCTGATTGGTTGGTTGGTGTCTTTATTTTTATTTTTTTTTCGGCGAATCTGATTATAGAAGACTTGAAAATAGTTAACAGAAACGGGTTGAGCCAAACAGTGGAAGATTTACCCTGAATATACGACTACAATCCCAGAAATTACATCACCCTGGAATCATGTGTTGAATTTTCTCTTGCGTGACACGAACGACTAGGAAAAACGCCCCGTTAAAAAGACAAAACAAACCAAAACAATAATAATCGTACTTGCTATTCGGGACACTTTCATTCCATTGCGTTTGACTTGGGAATACCCCTTTATTTTACTGTACACATGCTGGTGATTCAGGGGAGTAAGTAAGTAAGTAAGTGAGTGAGTTAGTGAGCGAGTGAGTAAGACACGAGTGACTGTAATAATTTGTACTTTAATTTGTTAGTGCAACTCTAGGAAGAGGAAGAGGAGGAGGAGGAGGAGGGGCACCTTATCTTTGTTTATGGTTGTTGTTGTTGTTGTTGTTGTTATTTTGGTTCATGGTATGGGTCGTGTTTTGTTGTTGAGAGAGAGAGAGAAAGTGTGTGTGTGTGTGTGTGAGAGAGAGAGAGAGAGAGAGAGAGAGAGAGAGAGAGAGTGTGTTTGTGTGTGTGTGTGTGACATTACGCTGACAACTAACCAACAGCAGTACCTACGCATGGCCCCAGAGACAAGAACAATTGAAGTTGATGCGGCATCTGTCTGACTCACCAATCTACCTAGTTAAAAGAGTCGTGACTAACCCATGCACACACATACACACACACACACACACACACACACACACACACACACACACACACACACACACACACCTGGCTCTCATTCCACCTTCCCAGAAACATTAATTAAGGAACCCTGTGATGTAGTCAGATAATAGGAGGTTAGCGAGTCCTTCAAATATTGCCACGAAACACCACCTATGTAATTATATGGAAGGAGTTCGTTTCGTGGCACAGTGAGGAGGAATCAGAAGCCATCAATTCTCGTTCACAATCATAGGGTCCTTAACTAACTAACTAACTAACTAACTAACTAACTAACTAACTAACTAACTAACTAACTAACTAACTAACTAACTAACTAACTAACTAACTAACTAACTAACTAACTAACTAACTAACACACTGTCATCACCACCACAACAACAACCACCACCACCATCACCATCTTGACACCATCTATCATGTTCATCATCACCAACCACCATTTTTCACTCTAGTTTGTCTTCATCTCTCATTACCATCACCATCACTATTAATGGGGGTAATTCACTTTTGTTTCATTGGAGTGCCATGATTCCTCCAAAGTATGCTAGGAAACAGGTCCACATGAACACAAATAATGGTGTTCTGTTGCTTGGAATAGTTTGGAAGATTCAGTTGCTCCAGATTTACCAACACTATACTAGTCTTACCCCTTAAGATTATCCAGAATACAGCGTTGTATAATTTTTAGATGTTTGTATACACTTTTAGAAAGATTAAATTGCACTGATGATTAACGTGTGATAAATAGAACTTGGACAGAAAGAGAGAGAGAGAGAGAGAGAGAGAGAGAGAGAGAGAGAGAGAGAGAGAGAGAGAGAGAGAGAGAGAGAGAGAGAGACAGAGACAGAGAGAGACAGACGACAGACAGACAGACAGGCAGACAGACAGAGAGAGAGAGAGAGAGAGAGAGAGAGAGAGAGAGAGAGAGAGACAGACAGAGAGAGAGAGAGAGAGAGAGATGTCGAAGGATAACCCTAGCTTCGTCGAAAATGCTGATGAAACACAAATTCTGTCGGGTAGGTGAAAATGTCTCCTCACATTATTTTCTCCACCTTTTTCCTGTTTGATCTTCGCCCCTCCTGCCTCCTCTTCTTCATCTTATAAATATATGTCTCGTGTTGCTCTGTACAATATTATCGTAAAATACACACACACACACACACACACACACACCAGCAGAGAGGCAACACAGGATAAGAGTTATAATTGGTTCACTATATAGTATGTCAAATGATTCGAAACTTCAGCAGGACTCCATGGTACAGTACACACAGCTGCAGGTGAGGAGGAGTGTGTGGGGGGGGGGAGTGGGTAGGGAAAGGGGGAAGGGGAGGGGGTCCTATACTCGTAGTAGAACAAAAACAGACCTATACTAATCACTCTGACAGATGACAATATGAAATGGGAAATATTAAAAATGCTAAAAACCTAAAGAACACTTACAAAGACTGGATGAAGAAGATAAGAATATCTAAAGATATGACTAGGAAGGAGAGGGAAGAGAACAGAAAAAGGTATGAGAAATTGAAGGAGAAACTAACCGAAAAAGACTCAAAAGGAGAAGAAGGTTGGATGATAAAGGGAGGAAAGCTAGTGAATGTGTAAAGTGTAGTTTATTAGCTATTGTTCGCTATTTGTTATTCCATCAGCTTCTAAATAGTTCCTATTGACTATAAAACAAAGAAATATTGAATAAACTATGTCCCAACGTGTATGTGATTATGTTCGCTACGACTACGGAAGATACATATTGTGGAATTTTATCAGCTTATCATCATTTCTGTAGTACTGCATAGCAAGGGATGCTTAATTTTTGTTTGTATATTTTAATGTTGGTAATTTCCATCAATATTAGAGAGAGGAACAGGATGTAAACATACTCAATGTCAATGTAAGGGAAGCGATACGAAGTTATAAATTAACCAATCAGCTATGAAGGCCTATTAAGGGGGCGTGGCTACTGGGACAGGTTAGCGTAAAAGGAGTATTGCTTTGAATGACAGGAAACTTTTTGGCGCTGGAGAAGTCAGCTGTCCTGTGTGTGGTGCAGATATTGAAAATTTGGAACACTTTTTATTATTTTGTCCTGCATATCAGAAAATAAGAACAAAATGCAGACTATTTGAACAACCTTATAAAGAAAACAAGATAAGTGAACTTTTTTTTAGAAATTGTGAGAACATAGAAAAAATAAAGAAAATCATTCAAGAGATGTGGAACAGACGAGAAAGGTGTATAAATGATAGACAATAAAGAGCTCAGTCACAACTAGAAAAATATAATAAAAAGGAGGGACCGTAGCAAAGGTTTTACCTCCGAAAAGCACCAGACCAGACTTCAACCGCCCCGCCCACCACCTGTCTCCCTCTCCCCGCCTCCTCTTTATCCCCCCCCCCTCTTCTCCTCTCTCTCTCTCTCTCTCTCTCTCTCTCTCTCTCTCTCTCTCTCTCTCTCTCTCTCTGTTGTATTCAGGGTCTCTCCTTTAATATCTATTTTTTCCTCCTCTCTTTCATTTTACATTTCTTGAGGCCCTTTTTTTTTATTATCTCGTTGTGCCTTTTTTAGTAGCCAATCACTTTAGCTTAATTATTTTGTTTGTCTTTCTTCGTCAACTTCTTAACCCTGAATATACTTCCTTTTCCCTCTCCCACTAAATCTTCCCTCCTTTCCACTCCTTCCTATCTTGACCCAAACTCACCCTCTCTTCTTTCTCCTTCGTCTAACCCTGGCCCGTTCACTCGCTGCTGTGCCTCCTCCTCCTCCTCCTCCTCCTCCTCCTCCTCCCATGCGCTTGCGGGAGTATAACCCAGGAGGGACTGGTGAGGAACCGGGAGGAGGACGAGGAGAAGAAGAAGGGGGAGGAGGAGGAGAGGAGGGCCGACTCTTGCCCTCTGCCTTCATGTGCTTGCTTGAAGACTTGCTTATTATCTTTCGAGTAAGTTAATGCCAGTGTGTAGTCGTTCTCGGGTTCATAAAGCACCTTTCTAAATCTGGTTGACAGCCCTCTTCACTTTTGGTTACTATACTAGCTTCTAGATTCAGTTTCGGGTTCAAGTTTGTGGTTTGCTCCTGACAAGTTTGTTCATTCACGCCCCGAGATATTATAAAAAGTGAAATTCTTAGCACTTTCTCGTATTTTAATCTGTATTCATAGAGCAACCTCACCGCGGACCATCAACTATAACTCTGTACCGCCAAGTACCTGGGTGTTATATGTGAACTACGATAAAACCCCAGTCTTCACACGCCTGCAGCAGTCTTTACCAGGAGCAAGAGAGGCATATACAGTATTATAATATGCAGTTGAGGGTGTCTGATAACATAGTGGAGTTTTTTTTGTCGGACAGTGTAACGTATTTGGTGGTGTAAACACGAGTCAACAAAGACAGAAATGGACGAAGAACGGGCTGGATGAGCAACTCTGTCCAAAGGTAGGGGCAAGACCTTCTTTGGAAAAGTGACCACGTCGTGTTATATTCTCATTTATTCTGCACTCATGTCACTCCTCTGTGTATTCATAATAATTTTAATTTGTTGTAATTTCTATTATAAAATATCATACAATGCTTACTTCCTTACTGCATGTTGTTAATCATCATAAATATATAAATCCTGAAAGAAAAAAGGATATCCACAGCTCTTAACGCCCGTGCCAACCTGCCTCCAGTCCACCTGCTGTAGCCTCTAACGTCCTTGCCTTGCCAAACAGAAAATTTGCATAAATATATTTATATAAACAGAATATTATATACTAATCAGAGATTAACTCTTAATTTTTCATACAAATTTAAAATATATTATACAGTATGTGAGTAAAGGATAAAGAACGGTACGATAAAAGGTAGAGTGAGCGTGGAGACATGGCAACGCTGCAGAGCTCTGAGGTCATGGTCACGGAACCTGGAGTAAAAAGTGCGGTGGTGCGGCCAAGTCTCTTAAAACTTACTAGCCCTTCGTGTTGAGCAGACGTGCTCTCTCCCTGTGCTCCCTCTTATATATCCCGTTGACTTGGACTCGGAAAGAACACTGCGCTATTGCTAATGTGATTTTCTGTGTTGACTTGTTGTACGTGGAGGAATTATATCAGTGGGTGAAGTAATATTGGAACATTGTTGATTAGTTACTTTAGTTTTGTTTTGGTAGTTGGCGAGGGTGGGTGTGCAGAGTCCCTTTCCCTTAACATAGGTGTGTAGCATGGCGCCCGGACTTCACTAACGCCCCCACACTGTATTGGAAGGTCAAACACCGGCACTGATAACTGGAAATGGGTTCAGGAAGGCAGTGAAGTGATAGATAAGCAAGCCTAGGCACACTTCCCATCACCACCACCAAGACTGAGATGGAGATGTGCACTTGTTGATCCCACCAGTCCTTGCTGTCCCCATACTACCCACTCTCGTAAGTCACGTTGGGGAACTCTATAGTAATTATCATCTTATATCATGCATACATTCACGCTGGAGGAATGTGTATTATTCATCTATAATTTATACATACATATACGTTGGGTGCCAGTGTATTATTCATCTTTTCTGTCATGTATACATACATATATATACGCTGGGGGATTGTGTATTATTCAATTTATTCATCTTTTCTATCATATATACATTTGGAGAAGAGTGTATGAAAAAGGGATGACATACATATAATTATACAGTCCGGGGTGTGATGGTATAGAGGCGACCACAGTCAGTTTGAGACTTGCCTTGGGACCAACCAAACATTTACATCATCACAAATCTCGGAAAATTACCTGTAAAACTTCCTCTCGGTGCAAATTAGATTTTTGTCTTATCTTAGCGCATCAGAATATCGTTGTCAATGGAAACTTGGATAATTCTCATATATCAGAGAAATGTCTACAATCTATCTATCATTCTTTTTTGTAAGCCTTTGTCGAGTGAAAAATAGATGTGTATGTATATTTGGGCTCATGTTTGTGATTTGGATTATCCCATTTTATATACACTTGCATAAACTCCTGTGTATCTAAATCTGCATAGGCCTAGTCCTTAGAGAACATCAAGGTAACATACAAATTATTATCATAGTTATGAAAAACTTATTTTCATGGTGCAATAAAGTTCGAGTGCTTTTATTTACCAAAGTTTCAGAAAGTTGTTGTGTGGAAGAGCAGATGGTCAGTCGCTAGTGTGTGGTGTTATATAGTTTGCCATATGATGCAACAAGAACTGTATTATATATTTTTAATGTTATTGCAAATGGTAAAGGTGCATTTATTTGTGCCTTGAAATTATTTATCCCGTAAGAAGGCCTTGTGTATTGAAAAGTACGATATCATTATCATTATGTTATTCATCATAAAATTTAAATTGTGCTATACCGTACATATCATGCATGTGATATGCTTTGTGTGTCCCAAATTCGGTGCAGTATAAAAATAGTACAAGTTATATAAAAGTACAATAATTTTTATGTTTTAGGTTTACATCATTAGTGCATTCTTGAAATGAGTAGTGTATATTATGATTTTACATCTGAAGAAGGATATCTTGTTTTGAATTTTTTCATCCACTTTCATTATTCAAATATCACAATATAGTATATTATACATTGTAGGAATGGGAGGCTGGCCTATAACTCATTCCTTATCACTCAATACAGTACTGATGAATTCAACAATATTAAATTGCATTTTAAGAATTTTCTGTGTTAGGCCCAAGTTATCTCTGTTTATAGGTATGGAAACTACAGGACATCTGGAGTTAGCTTTTTTACCATATACAGTACCGTAGCCTAGCTGTGTTCCATATGGTAAAAATTATAAATCCTAAATACAGTCCTGTGATTTTTTTTTTTTCAATACTTGCCTATTCTTAGCTTCTTATAATTTATCTACACTCAGCTTTTTAGGAATACAGTTTTAATGTTGATATTTTCATATAATAGGCTAATAAAGTAGTTTAACAATTATAACTACCAGTAGTATGCAGTAGTTTATATTATATTGTGTTGGATACATATGTACAATATAGTGCAAGATGTTTCAAGCAGCAACCAGCACAATATTGTATGAGAAAACCATGGAAAATACAATGGGTTTTAAATCACAATTAAACAATGTTGATAAAGAAACATTTAATGATAATTGGTAATTTACTGTATATACATCAGTGTGTGGGTTTCCTGAAGAAGGTAACTAAAGCTGTTTTAAAAGCTATTATTGAAATAACAACTTATCAGAACCGGCACTTACATCTACAGTACTAGGTAGTGATTCTCAACCAGTATGATAGGCTATTCATACAGTTCCAGATATGAATGATACCTAAAACGTTCAATAGCAAATACTGTACTATGGTACCAATGTAGTGAATTTTGTGTTTTATACAGTGCCGTATACAGTTGCTACTACCGTACCTATAGTGATGTCATGCTCAGAAAATTTGTATATGCTGTTTGTGGCAATGTTGTAGTTTACTTGTGTAAACTGATGATATAGAAAGAGTATCTGGTATTTTTTATGCATATTTCCTAAAAATGCAAAAGTAAGTACCAGTACTGTATAAGTATAACTTACGGTACTTGATAATCCAATAATATAAGGTACAGTACAATACTGTATGATTGATAAGATTGTATGAAGTATCTCAGCACATTCAGTTGCAGTATTCTTGTGACAAGTTGTTCATCTCAACTGTTGATATATGTAGCTATGGCAATATATTGCATACAGGTACTACTGTATTTCCTTTAGAAGTTGTGCAATAAGTCTTAGGTAACTGAACTCCAACTAAGAGTTCAGTGAGAGTATAAACAGGTATATATTTACCCAATTTTAAAGTGGAGCAATGTAATACTATATACAGTATACTGTATAGAGCTACTGCTCACATAGGTGGAGTTTACTGATATCTAGTTGAGCCCATGGAGTTATCTCTCATTTAATTCCATATCATTTCCTACATTTGGCAACAGGAAGTGGTTGCTATCAGCCATTCCAAATGAAGCCATTGGTACATTTATGTCATTCATTCTGCACCTGTAAAGCAGCATTGGTAATACAGTACCATAATAGTTACCAGTTTACTGAAGATTGTATGATATGTCCTTAGTATATGTGTGTGTAGCTCATTATACATTATTGATTTACTAACAAGAGCTAAGATAGGCATAGGCAACATATCTCGACTTACTCAATATTTTTTTATGTATGGCTTTAGTTATTGCTTTGAACCATTTATTAATTATTTTACTGTAGATTACAGTTGGCCTGTGCAAGATAACATTTTGGGAGCAATTACTTCAGGCAAAATTTGACAAGAAGCATTTACACCAGTGCTACAGGTAATCTATTTTCTTAACAGAGCCTGAGTGTCACAATGAACATCAACATGGATGAGAGTGAACGCATGTCTCCGGACCTTATGGGCCCTGGGCCACACCAGGGTTCCCTCTCACCCTCACATGAGGAGCCTCGTGACCTCAGCATCAAGCGCAAGGTAAGCAGCAGCATCTTTTTATTTTTTCCCTCAACCTGGGACCTGTAGACTGTCAGTAGCCCATGACTCTTGCGAGGCCCCAAGATTATTTAATATCACAGTTGATGTAACAGGGGAGCTTCTTGTTGTTGGTAGCTTCTCTTTTGCCCTGCTAGATTACAACACCTTATTTATAAACGTCACTAGCTGCTTTGATATATCGAGATTGATGTTGTAAGTTTTCTATTTTAGGTTTTTTGCAGAGATATATGGGGCTGGGGTCCTTGGATTGATAGATTTCTTGCATTTTCTCCCAGCTTTGTGTGTCTGGTCTTTTTAAATAATAACAATAATAAGTAAATAATCATTAAAACAACTCTGATTAGTCTTTGTGCAAGGGATTTAAGTATCCTATCTGGAATATAATATTGTATTCATGAATTTAACTCTCGTATTGAGGTTAATTCTAGGCTGAAACAAAAGTAAGAAACTGTACTGTAGTGCAAATTAATTTACTATTAGAGTGTAATTGAGATTAGTATGCCTCTAACAGGATTTTGCTGTACCAGAACACTTTTCTTTTGACAAACCAGTATTCTAATTTCCACTATACTGTACATGTCACTTTCCGAACTGTGTATATTTATGTCTGTGTACAGAGTGGTTGAATGCTATCATAATAATAATTTTCTTCAATTAATTTGAGTTGACCATTTGTTGATTTGACAGATGCGGCCTGTGCCCCCACCCCTTGACCTGAGTAAGCGTAACCTGGAGCTAGATGGTATGATTCCAGAGTTTGCTGCCATCAACACCACCAGTCCCAGGTCACCTCTCACACAGAAGAGCCTTCCACTCAGGAAAAGGTACAACACCACACCTACTTTGAATTGATAGTGAATAGTTATTGTTACTTTGTCCAGCAAGGAACCTGCAGTACCTGCCTTCCATATGTATGACATAATATACAGTTAATAACGATGCATTGTAGTTCTGTATCACATTTTCATATTGCACAGAACTTACATAAACTAGTGCAGGAAAATATAGTGGTAACAAATATTTTAATTTAGTTTTTCAGTCAGTACTGGTACAGTAGTTGCAAGTTGAGGTGTGCTGTTATATATATAATGCAGTGTACAATAAGCATAAATATAGTGCTCTTATTTTAGTAATTAACTTTTCTCAACAGCATAAATAATAATGAGTATTGGATAGAATTGTCAACTTAACATAGGATTCTTTCCAGAGCACACAGCTGGTCCTTCCAATTAGATGCGCAGGGGTTACAATTACCAGCTGGAGCTGCACAGGGTGTCATCCGATCCACTGCTGAGGTCCGCGAGCAGTCCATGGGTATCCCGTCCTCCTCCTCCTCTTCCTCCTCTTCCTCATTACGCATCCCAGGCCTTCCAACCCCTCACACCCCACACACCCCACACCCACACTCAGCCATACCAGTGATCACCAGCAGGTTTTCATTTAATGAAGGAAACACTACTTGTTCCTCCTTAGGGACTGGTGACCTGTCTGGTGGTGCTCAGGGCCCTCTAAACCTGTCCACAACTGCTATAGGAGGTTTGCCTTCCTCTCTCTTGTCCCCAGCACCTTCTCATCCATCCACATCATCTTTAAACTCATCCAGAGAGGAACTAGAAAATGAAGGAATGATGAAAATGGAAAATGAAAGTATGATGAAGCTGGAAAATGAAAATATGATGAGTGAATACCATATGTCATACTCTCATGCCCCATCTCCCCACATACCATCACCACATCATGTCTCACCACACCTTCAGGGTGCTCCAATGGCACCCCAGGGTCTCAGTGGTCATGGATACACAGACAGACTAGGGCCAGGTTCATCTCCTTGCCCCTCATCCATCTCCCCTCAGCCAAAGTCCGAACACCAGTGGCCCACCAATGTTTGGTCAGTGTTCATGTCGGGAGTTCGAGTGTCCTTTGTACTGGGTGGGGGTGGGCAGGTGACTGGGGCCAGGATGAGTGAAGAGCTTGGCCAGTTAGAGCTCACACATCAACAGCGCTATGCCCCCCATGGACTCCATGTCATGCGTATTCTCCGTGAGGGGGCTCACGTCTCCCCCTCACCTACCTACTGCCAGCTCTACTTCCGCCCGGTGATGGTGCAGCAGGAGGACATCGTGGTTGTCACGCCTCCAGATCACCCCTTCTATGTTCATGGCAAAGGTAGGAGTTTGACAGACACATGTTGTATGCATCAGTTTGGGAGGTGTCTAATACTGTCGATGTTTTGCTGCATTTTCCTCAAAGTAAAGTTACATATTCTACAAATCAAGTTGCTTAGACATTGTCTCTCAGGCAGTTAATTATTTAAATAGGCAATATTATTTTACTGTTTCAGCAAGATCAATACTGAACTGGTGTTACAGCTACGATTCTGGATCATTATCTCAAAAAGAAATTGTACAATTAGTGGGTAGCTTCATGATTTCAAAATCACAGACCTAAGGTTCAATTATCTGGTGGGGTATCTTGGACATCATTTATTTACACTGCTTTGTGTAATTATTTAGGGCAGTAACAAAAGGATGTTAATCATTTTTGTGCTCTTCCTTCAGGGTGGTGCAGTGTGTTTCCAGACCGAACATCTGAAAGGTACAGTTTTCCGTGCCAGCAGCTGCAAGAGGGGGATGTGTGCCTGCCCCCATATCATCCAGAGACCACACAGACACCCATCCCAGTTGTTACCCCAGACCTCACTGATGCCATGAAGAGGTGATTACACTGTTCATTATCACAATTTACCAAAGAGTTTAAATAGCATTCATAGAAATAACTGCCATTGGATCATAATAAAATATAGGTATTTCAATATAGGCCAGGAGGTATAATTTTCTCAAAGAAATTATGTTGTTTATAAAAGTGGGCATGCTCCCTCCTATCACTTATCAGATATATAGAATAAATTTAATTCATTATGAAATAGCTTCACTTTGTGGAATGTTGTAACATATTCCCTACTGGTAGGTTTGACTTCAATGATGAGCCGCTGGATGGAGGAGCAGGTGCTTACTCTGCCCCTCCCAGTGCCACCTTCGCACCCCACACACACCGCACCATCTTCCTCTCTCCACCTGCCTCCCCATCTAAAAAAGGTCGAGGTGGGATGGGAGCAATGGGAGGAGGGCCTGAGGGGACTGGTAACCGACCACGCAGACCCATGAATGGATTTATGCTGTTTGCCAAACATCATCGCCTCAAGTTGATTCAGCAGTACCCTGGCAAAGATAACAGGTACTATTCACCTGTATATACCATAGTTTCGCTATATATTCCCATTTTCTTCATCATCTTTTTCACTACATATCTACTACAGAGTCTACCAGGCCTAGCATGATCTTTCTTCCTGAATATTCTTAATCTAGTCTTCCTCTTGAACATTGATTCCAGAATAATTATTAGGACCCCAAATTTATATAATTTTTCCTACCAGGGCAATCTCTGTGCTGTTGGGGGCCATGTGGAAATCCTTACCAGAGGAGGATAGGGAGTCCTTCAATGCAGAGGCTCGGGCACAGGCGGAGGAACGTAAAAGGATCGACCCTGACTGTTGGAAGAGAAAGCGCTCCCACTCCACCAGCTAAGGATGCACTGCCTTAGGATTATTTCTTCTTTCTTTCTCTCTAGACATATGTGATGTCTACTCGTAATTGTCTGTGCTTTCAGTTTTCTAAGAAAATATTATTATTATTTTTTGTATTATTATCATTATTATTATTATTATTATTAATATTCTTATTGTTATTATTATAATTGTTATTATTATTATAATTATTATGTTATTCTCATTATAATTATTATGGTGGTTGATATGCAGTGCTAAGTATGGTTGGAGTTGGTTTACACTCCTGTGTCACTGCTCAGTCTGGTTGGGGATACAGTGGTTGTTTTGTACTATATGCACAGTAATAAGTTTAACATTTAATGAAATCAAAATTCATAGTCTTTTTTTCAGCAATTACTTTTCAATAGATATACGTAAATTCAAAATCCACCCATTTTGTTTGAATCAAAATTGGCATACATTGAGCAGTAATAAGCCTGGCATAGGTTGAGCCTCTTATTTCAAACCAGTGAAAGACTTTACATGCACTCTTGTTGTATTCACCAGTGATACTGCAACTGAAATATCAAGGAACAAGTATTATCTTCCTATTTATATTTTAGTTAATAAGGTTTATGGTTTCTTAAGTATTCTTTTCATGCAGCAGCGGCTATTGATCTCTGTACAACCTTCTCCAGGAGTATATTGCTGTCTTTATCACCATAATTTATATTCTCTGGTTTCCTTTCTGGAAAAAACTCCATGCAAATAGTTTCTTTGTTGGCTGTTTAGAATGCAGTATTTTACATAAGTGTTGTAGGAAAGATAACAGAATGATTTGCTGCCATCATGCCATTTGCTCAGCTGAAGGTTCAAGCACTGTTTGCATGGGTGTTTTTCATAATTCAGATTTATTAGATGAAAGAAGAAAGAGATAAACGCTCAACCCAAGTGTGAATAATGTATCGTTTCCAATATTGTAAAGCCTACGTGTTTCCTCACCATCCTTCCTTTTCCCCATCGATCTTTATGTCTATCTGTCCACTCACATCAGTAACCTTCTGCCTATTTGTCTATTCACATATCTGTCCAACACCTTTTTCCCATCAAAATGATATAAAAGTATGTGCTTCCTCTTACTATGCTCATTTGTTAACGGAATATTACCAACCTCTCCGGCCAATCCGTTCCTCTCTAGCCAAGTGAATTGACCCTTAAACTATGGCCTTGTGCATATATATCTGATTTCAGTGCCATTCAGGATTGTGTCTTATATTAGTATTTTATTTATCGATTGAAAAATTTAGATAAACATTTGAAGGAAACATAAAGCACAAAGAAATGCTTAAACAACAGACTCCTCTCTAATGATATGAATTGTTTCTATGATATAATATAGTAGGGTAACTGTTTATAGTACCAATTCAACTGTGAAATGTAGTAGTTAAAGACTGTCCATAGTTAAAGGGTCGAACTTGTTGCCCGCTCTCAGGCTCTCCAAGAATCAAGTACGTTTGGATAATATGCCTTAGCCCAATGTGATATTAGCAGAGCGGAGATCCCATTAGACAGGTACCGGTGCCCCCTGGTGTCACTGGTACTGCTTTAATTAAGGTAATCATTAGGCACAAGATAATTAATATATTTTGTTATATGCATCACGCAGAACCCATTGGCTGTCTTTCAGTACTTGTGACTGAAAATTTACATAAAAAAAATTACATTTCCAAATTAAATGTTAAGTGAGGGAGTGAAACATCTCATCCCTGGCATGGTCCTAGTATACTAGTATATAATTAGAAAGCAGTGAATGTATTTGTGTGTATATTCTTGTGTAAGTATACAGGGTTACCATTATATCAACACAAGTGTTTCCAAATGTTTCTTGTAATAGCCCAGCATTAGCATTACTTGTGTAAAACATAATGTGATGAAGAAAGTGTATACTATGTCAGTGTGCTCTGTATTTTATTGATATAATTGGCAGTTTATCTTTTATAATATTGATGAGTTCCATGTGTAGTAGTTCAACATGGAGATGCCATTTAAATATTTATGTTGAAAATTTAGTATTGACATACTGGATAGGGCTGGTTTTATACTGATGAATCAGTGTTGTATTTATGGATAATTATAGCATACTGCTTTTACACAAACATGTGCATGATTGTACAAAGTAAACTTAGTTATAAATAATTATGAGTATGGTGGGACATTAAAGCACACAGAAACCATGTCCACATACCCACACATACACACACCCAAGCTTCTCAGTCTTGAGACAGATGTGATCAGATATAAATAATCAATTGATTCAGAGACAAGGTAATACATGATGTGTTTCCTTGTATAAAGAATGTGCTCATACATTTTAAGTACAGCAACTACACAATGGATAGAAGAGGCAACAGTCACTTCTATGGTTACTGTACTTTACAAGTTTTTATTTATATTGTTCCACTTCTGCAACACCAAGACTTCTACATTATTTACCAAGTTCTTCCTGATGAACTTAGATTAAGCCTTATACAGGGTGTATAGTGGTGTGCTCACCAATGTACAGTTGTACCTCCATTAATGCACATTTTGTTTCTCTTCTATTGTGTTATATTAGTACAGAAGGAATACCACTCTTGAACAGGGCAAAACTTCATACATTGCAATTTTTTGTACGTGGCAGTTTGTAGCTGTAAAGCCCAACTTGAACTTCCCAGGTAGAATAGGGCTTTTGCCAGTCATGCTTTGCTGTATTCTCTCCCCCAGTCAACCAACCAACCAGTCTGGACTCCCATTTCTCCTCAGTTGTCCCTTTCTGCTCCCTTACCCTTCGTCTCTCCCATCTGTGCCAGCCAGCCTCATATTGTGGTAGCCTGCACTGTATTAAACTAATCTGTACCTCCTCTAGTTCACCTGTAGGTTCCTATGCTATGTCAGACTCAATCTCAGGTTCTAGAGCCCGATGCCAACCCACATACACATCTAACTCTTTGGCTGAGGAGGAAAGTCGTAGAAAGATAGATTCTGAGAAGAAGTTGTAATTTTATATTAGTAGAGTACAATATTATTCTAATTGTTGATAATAAAACCTATAGTACTTTTCAGAGTATATTAATGAATTACAAGTGTATTCACTTTTGTATCACAATGGAAAATATGTGGTCCTTAGGCTGAGATGTGGTACAGAATAAGGGTTTTCAAGTGTCCCTCTAATATGATGTATTTTGAACGCTGTAGAATTACAGAAGCGAATTCACGCATTAATGGAGGTATGACTGTAACTATTTGCAACACTGAAGTATACTGGTACAGTATGGTGTTAATAATATTTTGTTTCTTGCTTACCTGGCATTTTTACACCGTAATGCATTGTTTCAATATTATACTCAGAAATTCATTTATGGTATTTTGAGTAACAGTATTTTTATTACTGTATGGAACACTGAAGCAATATTTTCTTTTATTCATTCAGATTGAATTAAAACAATACAGTATGCTAATATGTTTTGTCCTTACAGGAATGTAATCAGTACATTTTCTAAATTATACAGACCCTTCAAACTTAAAGATTTGCAAACTAATTTAGATCAATTGTGCACTTGGTTCAGTAAATTGAGATACCTTTCCTAAGCTGGATGTTAATAGGTAGATTATGTTAAATTGAAGTACTGTATGTGTACTGTTGAAGTCATGTACAGTATGTCTTCTCCAGTACAGTACTCTTGATTTAAGTAACAGCAGTGTCTCAGTCAGTTCATTGGTTTGTTGCTAGTCTCACACTTTACTTGAAAGTGTATGCCAGAGATGGGCAAATGTACCTTAACTCTTGTCCCTGACTGTACCTTAGTATACTTAAATGTATATACACACATACTCATGCACCAATGAGTAACATACTCTTATATTAGTGTGCACAAGGTGTCCTCACTCACCAAATTATGTGTGTAATTTGGTTTGTTGTGAAAAGGCACTTGCTCATTGCAGTATACTACCAGCCTGCTAAGGAGTTATAAGAAAAGTCACCTGTACAATTACTGTATATCCTGAAAGTAACACTTCATTCAAAATTCAACACCTCATGGTAGCCCTCAAATGTGTTTCTACCTTTTCTGGTCCACACCTGTGTAAACGTTATTTATTTGTCTTATGGCCTGTGTTAGAAAAGAGTTATGAATATATTCGTGTTATATCAAGGGCCACTTGTACTTCAAAAAGCATGGTTTGGTAGGAAGCTGGGTGGCATAGGCATAGGAGGGTAATAGTGGTATTATAAAAGGAACAGGGAGGTACTGTGCCTTCACCTTTTGAGTACTGTACTTTGAAATTTGGTTAGGGTTGAACTCTCTTATTAAAATACTATTAAGTTGCTAAACATTTCGCAATTAAGATTACTGTACAAATATTTCTTGACATGAAATTTAATTACTTCCTCAATTCATCAGTCTCACTTCTGCAATACAACATTCCTGTGTCTCTGCCTCTACATTTCTCAGATGGTTCTTGTTGCCTGACATCAGAATTTTCTTAATGATTTTACAGAAGCGATAGGTATTACACCTTCGTCATTTTGCAATATATGGAACTGAATTATGTAGTGCCTAGAAGGTTCAGTACTTCCCCATGTTTTAACCCTTACGAATTGCAAATTTTCCTGAATTGTACACAAGTCTGCATTAATCCAGTTGCATTATATATGATTCAAATACCAGTAGATGTCATGGGTTAATTGGATTCTCCGTGCTTGGCAGCAGTACTTGCCTTCAACAAGCACTTGTCTGTGATTAGTGAGATAAGATAGACATCATAAGCCATTACTTAAGGGATTATAATGCCACTGAGAGTACAATCATAAGGTGTGTTACTAGACGCTCATCACCTTCTACTTTGGCCTCATGCTTTAAATGTCTTTCAAAAGCGCAAATATATAGAACAAATTAGTTTTTGTTCAATACCTAAATATATATCAATAGCTATTTTTCTACTCTTGCCCTGATTCTTCCCTTTATACTACTCTCATGGTGAAGTTAAAGGACACTATCAGCAAAGATTTGTTTCTCTAATTAATTGCAGTTTCATATTCTAGCAAATTATAATAAAAAGAATTATTAAGTGATAGGTTAAGATATATAAAATTTGCTCAGAAAACTAGTAGTCCATTAGGCATGAAGCCTGACCAAATAAAATGTAGCACA
This sequence comes from Petrolisthes manimaculis, assembly GCA_034508575.1. Classification (NCBI taxonomy): domain Eukaryota; kingdom Metazoa; phylum Arthropoda; class Malacostraca; order Decapoda; family Porcellanidae; genus Petrolisthes; species Petrolisthes manimaculis. Next base: position 29,305 of record JAWZYT010005751.1, on the reverse strand, counting down.
TATACTGTACTGTATTATCCTGCCAGTGCTGAGATGATCTCAGTGTACGCAGTTGTCTTTCATCTGTTCTTAACCCCTGTAATGAAGATCAGGAGAGCAACACCAACATTTTCCTTATTGTTTTTGGTATACTTATTGGCTGAAATTTCTATCATGGGAGGCATTTAACCAAGCACATGTTTGTTTTTGAAACAAGGTTGTTTGTTATGCTTATTGGAATAAGGAAGGTATTCTCACACCACCCTCAGGAGTGGTTGCTTGATTTGATGTCTAGCTGCCAAAAAATATATATTTTTTTTTTCTGGTTCCAATTTTAATTTTTCCATTAAGATTTATATGAGTAAAACACCAGCTGATCAACTGTGTGGATGGCAGGGTGAGAATACCATAGCTAGGGTAGTCCAAGTGATCTCAATATAAACAATGTAGTGGTCCTGTTGCTGCAGTAGCCAGGATCAGCTCTATGTTATATCATGGCAAATTGTGATAGGCTGTTAATGTTGCATCCTTCAGGTGAACAGTATATAATTAAAGTTTCTAATGTACATTAGATATTTACTGGAGTGTCTCGTAAATGCCTCTCCATTTGTCATTGCTATGTAGTATGCTTTAAATGTTTATATTGTGAATTAAAATGTTTTTTTTTTTACATAAATTTTATAATGTGGTTCTTTTCAAGATTGAAATCTTGACAATCACACAATATAAAGATTATTATATTTTTATCATTGTGATTTATGTATGATTGTTGCCTGGGATACAAGAAGTGTGGTGGTGTTCAGTGTCCATTAACTACTTTGTAAGGAATCCTGCCCTCAGCCTGGTTCCATAACTGAGAACCATTATTGTCATTATCCCAGTGTTCATATCTCTCTGACGCCAGCACTGGTTGCAGCAGCAGCAAGTGCACACCCTGGCCACTCACAGCTCTGCCTGACTCCCGTCCACAGCACTGGACTTGTTAAACTGCTGCTCAAGTTGGCCACCAGCCCAGCAACTGCCTGCGTTGTGATGTAGACGGGTAGTGTGAGGGCCGGGAGAGGGAGGCGGGGCAGAGGCAGGGAGCCGTCAGCAAGGGTCTGTCTGATCTCACTACTCTAGCGTAAGAATAAAGATCTAAGTAATAGCCATTATATACTGTTTTCAGTGTTATTACTAGTATTATTGTTAGCACTTTTATTAAAGTGCATATATTTTGTATATATTCTTTATATGCCCTAAGCCTCATGTTGCATATAAGTTAAACTTATTGTTATATTTTTATGGATAGTGAAGTTATATATCATCATTGTTTGGTTGATTTACAATATTAACTGTTTAAAAGCTCTGAAAATTATAAGAAATTATATTTTTCTGCTACTTGAAGCTTAGAGCTTATTAAAGAACAATCTCCTTGGCATGTGTTATTCAGGGTTGTTTGCCAGATAAAACTGAAGTAATAAGAAAGTGTATTTTAAACTCTTTTCTCAACAGTACAACATACAAATGACAAGCTCAAATGGCTGTCTGTTTCAGCATTACTAACACAAAATATGTACAGTATGCCATGATTATATGGTATATATTATACAATACCAGATGCTACTGTGTACCACAGTTTGTTGTGGCAACCTAACCCAGCAAATACAAGCCAAGGGCTGTGGATTGTATAGTCCCGAGCAGCCACTATAGTGTACTTTTTTCTTGGCTAATGGTAAATGTTTGCAGTCAGCATCAGAGGCCACCTTGCTTTGGTTGCAGAGGCATGTCTCCCAACCGCTTCCTTGGTGGCTATATTCAACCAGTCACATTGGCTGTTTTATATAAACTCTGAACATTTCCCATCGGCCAGAAGAAAAAGACAATACCCAGAGAGTCGTATATCCTCTTGTGGTATATTAGGAGGGTACCGGTATGTGTAACACAAGAGGGAGGGGACAGCATTCATAAAACGTCACTGTGACCATCCATGTAAGTGCAATGTACTCACTCATCCTAGGACTTCTCTCACAGCAAGTTCTGGCTGGCCTTTTTACAGAGTAGCTTTCATGCAAATTTTGTTGTGGAGATTTGCACAAATTTCACATAAAAGTAGGTTATGATATCCAGGGTGTTAATTTCATGTAACAAATTCTGTGATTAGAAAGTGACCTGAACTTAATTACAATGTTTGCAGTTATAATTTTTACTTTTTTTTTAAAGATGTGTACAAGCAAACACAGTTACATCACCGGGCAAACTTAAGAGAAGCCACACTGTAGTCTCAAAGTCTTCCGGAGTTTGCCAAGTTCCACTCGCCCAGTCTCAGTCCCTCCTGAAGAAAAAGGTGTGAATTGATACATTGAGAAGTTAATTTTGGGATTTTATTTAGTGTGATCCATGCCATCCATTTACAAAAGAATTTTCTAATATAAAATAGGTTGGTGTCATGACAGTGCTTTAAAATTAATTCTTTAAAAAGTTGGCCAGAAGTGACACCTACACATTACAGTGAGGTAGAAGGCCTCACTTGCTGTCTGCTTAATTAATGAGAACAAATACCCAGTGGGCGAGGTTTTCATTGTTGAACAGAGGCCACTCGCACCAGGAGTATTACTGTAAATTTTGTTGTGTATAGGTGTTGCATGCATGACATTGTTTTGAATGGTATTAATTTGGAAGATATTTTGTATAAAGAAAATACTCTCCTATATGATGTCTCTTGCGTACTGAAATAAAGAAAAAAAGTGCTATATTTAATATTTTATTAATCTTTCAGTTAATGCCAGATGATTATACTGTACTAGTCACTCTCTTCTTACTTGACCATCTCTTTGTATTTATAATCTCACAAATGATAATCAATGACCTTCCTTGGGCACCATATGAACTCACTGTTGTAGCGCCTATTTAAATCAATCTCAGTTAATTTATAGACTGGTTGCACCCTCATGTAAATTCTGTCCTGCCACCTTATATACCCAGCATAACCCTCTCAGCAATTAATTCTCATATCTTATAACGTTAAGGGAAGATTCTCATGTTGGTAAATTGAAAGGCTACTGCATACTAAAAAAGAATCTGTTTTTAGGCATAGTTTGGAGGAATGGGGGACTTTCCAATTCAATAACAGTAGAATCTTCCTTTAATGTGATGCAACTGTACTAGACCAAAAGAATGATGGACCTAACCATAAATAAACAGTAAATTCAATCTAGCTCTGAGGAAAATGTCAAAAGTCTTTTAAATATTTACAAAGGATAAGAAAGGTGACATTTTCATATACTGTTATTGGATGCTTTAATATAGAATTACTGTATTTTGAATAATGCCTGATTATGTAGCCTACTGCCTTGATACCTAGTGGGGGCGTGGGGCGGGGGCGTGGGGTGGGGGTGGGGCGGAGTGAGCGAAGCGAGCAGCGCCGCAGGCAAAAGCACCCACGGCATAGCCGTGACTGACGAAGCCAGTGCTTGTATAAAAAAAAATTATATAAAAAAATTTATATAAAAAATTTTTCATAATTTTTTTTTATAAAAAAAAAAAAAAAAAAATATATATAAAAAAAATTCTATAAAAAAAATTTATATAAAAAAAAATATATAAAAAAAAATTATAAAAAAAATTATATAAAAAAAAATTATATAAAAAAAATTTATATAAAAAAAAATTATATAAATTTTTTTTATATAATTTTTTTTTTATAAAAAAAGATAATAATAAAAAAATATATATAAAAAAAAATTATATAAAAAAAAAATTATATAAAAAAACAATTTATATAAAAAAAAATATATAAAACAAATTTTATATAAAAAAAAATTTATATAAAAAATATTTTATATAAAAAAAAATTATATAAAAAAAAAATATATAAAAAAAAAATTATATAAAAAAAATATATATATAAAAAAAAATATATAAAAAAAATGTATATAAAAAATATTTTATATAAAAAAAAATTTATATAAAAAAAAATAAAAAAAAAATTATATAAAAAAAAATTATATAAAAAAAATATATATAAAAAAAATTATATAAAAAAAATTATATAAAAAAAAAATATATAAAAAAAATTATATAAAAAAAATATATATAAAAAAAAAATATATAAAAAAAATTTATATAAAAAAAAATTTATATATATATTTTTTTTATATAATTTTGTGGTGTGGGTGGGGGTGGTGGTGGTTGTGGTGGGGGTGTGGGGGCGTGTGGTGGGGGTGGTTGTGGGAGTGGGGGTGGGGGCGTGGGGTGGAGGTGGGAGTGGGGGGGAGTTTGAGCGTTGGGTGGAGGTAGGATCGTGGGGTAGGGGTGTGGGTGTGGGTGGGGGCGTGGGGTAGGGGGGTGGGTGGGGGTGGTGGCGTGGGGTGGGGATGGGAGTGGGGGCGTGGGGTACCCCGTGGCTGGCGAAGCCAGTGCTTGTATTTCATAATGTTTTAAAGATATTTAATTTATAATTGTGTTTACTATGTACACTATTTGGTTGTTGAGAATTTAGGTGTAAGTTAAAAAACCGTAGTCTAAGTTAAGCCAATGTGCGGAAAGAGTTTTTATAATTGTGAAATTACTGCCTGGGACTGATGAGTAAAATTAATGTTTCTGTGTAAATCAGAGTGAACTGAAACTGAGGAAGTGATGACACACTTTATGCAGTAACATGCAGCCATCATGGTAAGATTCCATGTGGCTTATAAGTGGTAAAATGTGTTTGATACAAGACAACACACCTGAGTGTCAACTCAATTAGGCCTACATGAAAGTTCTGGGTGTTACACTACACATCACATATCTCCAGTAGGCCTACCATATACACATCTTCACTACCCTATTCACATGTTCAGTACACTATACACACATCTCCATTACCTTAATTATACACATCATCACAACACACCACATCTTCACTACTCTATACATATCTTCACTACATTATACACATCTTCACTACACTATGTAGGCTACATTTTCACTGCAGATCACACATCTTCACAGCACACACACACATCTTCACTTCACTATACACATCTTACTGTATAATTATAATCTTATTTATATACTATACTTAAAGAGTGACACAAGGCCCTTCCACAGTCTCATACTAGAAATCTTTATATAATGGGGAATTTTCTAAACTCGTGGTTGCCACCAGGTGGCATCACAATCGATGGTTCATCGCGCACACAAGCAAAATAAAATATTCCTTCAGTCATTCTATACACAAACAAAAATGCATCGAGCTTAAATGATACATATTTCTACACAATTCTTTCTAAGTAGTAAAACACAGGTAAAATAGTACTATTCGTGATCAAAGGAGTTAAGTTGATTTTGTGGTGAAATTGGCATTCAGATTATTTTGGCCATCTCGGGATTACCAAACAGGTACACCATTGATTGGAAACAAAGTAAATGAAAATACAATAAACATAAAAAGAACATGCAGGTGATAGTTAAAACTCCGAATTACATAGATCAACTTCCTGGTTTATTGAAATACATATTTCAATTGAGAATAGGCAACTCGAATCTGCTGGCGAATTAGTCGAATCGTGGAGGGAATCAAAACAAAACAAACGTGTTTATCCGACTGGCGCTCGCTTTGGTTATTGTTACGTGGTTAGTTTGGTTCTTTTATAAGAACAATGGACTACGGTAGCTGGACGTTGTAACAACTGAAGGACAGTCTCTCAGATGTTTGTTTTGGTTCCAACTCGCTGAGTCTCGCTCGGCTAATTTTGCCTTGTCGCTCACTGGGTGAAGGAGATACTAATATCTCCACAAAAATAACTCTATCTATATATTACCATGTTACTGGGTATGTTACGTCATAATATGTAGTACAGTCTTAATCATATTTATTTGTATTGTCCAAATAAATAGATTTTAGCCTTGGCATATGCCTTACTTTAAATATCGACAGCAGAAGGTCGACAATCACGAAACAAAAATATCTAATTTAACCAACTTATCTCAAAATTATCCATACAGGTTATTAAAAAGTCGATGCAGGATTCCAAATGTATCATAATGATCAAGGTTCTATGCATTTGTATGCTGATGGAATTTTAAAAACCAATATTTTAGCTCATGTCGCATGAATTGACTGTACAGCAGAGACATCTAGCGGATTAGTTCCAGAAATTCCCCATTAATACCCACACATGAAGCTGGTAGGCCTATGGTTCATTACTTGTGAGGTATACTTGGCTACAACGAAAGGAAATTTAAGTGAAAAAAGATGTAGTTTGTTGACAGGCAGACAGTAAAATATTACTATCTGCTTGTCAACAAACTATAACTTTTGCTCACATTCCTTCCTGTTGTAGGTATCTCGTAAGTAGCGAGGCATACCAGATTCACGTGTGGTCAACTGTACTTGTTGTTATTTCTATGTAACCTTATAATACGGTCTGTGGGTTGGTGTGTAAGCTATCACCTTCTCTTTTACTATACATTTTGCATAAACTAAACTATTCATTCATTAATCCATTCATTCTTTCATTCATACTCCTAGGAAAAGTTTGCGAGAAGAGGTAATGCTCTAGCTGGAAACAGCGATATTTCATGGGTTTATGTACTTTTGATAATATACAGAATTGGATAATTTTATGTAGTTATCATATATGGAACAAATTCAAGTCTCTTTCTGGCTATGATTATAGGATATATGAGAAAATAATACCAAGCGCTCCCAAGACGGTCTTGGTACCCCAATCCTCTGCTTGGACGACCAGATGACGTCTATTCTTAAATTACAGTTGCCCTCACATGAAGCTGATGGGTCTCGTTACTTGTACAGTAATTATAATATCTATGGCTCTGTCTCCCCCAATGTCCTCTATTTACGTATTTCATGTTTTATGTTACTGAAAATTCAGTGAGCATACAAATGCATTCAGCATTTATGAACATACTTTCAATTGATGATTTCATGAAAAAGAAACATTATAAGTAAATTTTCTATCTCTGCTGGCATCGACAAATACAGGTCGAGTCATCATTATTTTTAATACGACACAGCACAAGTTTAATTGTATTTGATTTACAGACGTAGAAATATATGAAATACTGTGGTACTACTTACTATAACAAAGTATACACAGTGACACGGTGATATACGTATATAGTTATTCTATACAGCGATTCTCGCATACCACTCTCCAAGCGACGACATGGCAAGTTAGTCGAAAACGCAGAACTAAACCAAAACATTGAAAACAAACAGTCGACTGAGTCAAATACTTCAACAGGCTACGATGGTGTGGTACCATATGATGACTCCATAAACACTACATATCCATTGTACTGGTGCCACGCCATCATCAACACCACTGATATTATTGCATATGGCTTTATATATCACACGGCATTAATGTTGTACTCGTTCTCCACAGGAATGGCACATCTATGATATCGTTAATCATCTCTCCAAAGGATCAAATTGCAAGAGTCAGAAAAATGTTGGCGCTGGAATTGAAGACAGCATCCAAAATCAAGGCCAACGGCATCCAAGTATCAGTGACGGGGGCCATTATGTCTATACAGCAAAAATTCAAATTTTACAAAAGGTGGGTTGATATTTTTTATTGGTAAGTGAATATTAGTTGATGCCTTGTTTGTTTTGCACTGGTGGTGTTATGGTTTTGTAATATTGTATTTAACTGTTTGTAATGAATATGTGTACTGTACAGTAAACTCATTATTTACTGGGTTTATGGGTGTGTAAGTTACAAAGAGGGCTTACAAATTCATTACAACAGTGCTATACACAACACACACAAAACACCAGTGCAAAACAAATGACATGATAGAAATCACTCATGTGAAGGCAGATTAAGACACGAGAGGCTCTAATAACTTGTACTCGTAGTGTAAACTATATAATTTCTTGTATTACAGTTCCGCCCAATGGGTTAGTCATCTACTGAGGTACCATTGTGACAGAGGAGGGGAAGGAAAAGAAAGTTAATATTGATTATGAGCCTTTCAAGCCCATTAACACATCACTGTATCTCTGTGACAACAAAGTAAGTATTATTATTTGACAGTTTTGTTTCAATAGTCATTTAGGGGATAGTATACTTTTGGAATATCAGAGCACATGCCTTGATTGCTCCAAAGTATGCCAGGAAACAGGACAGGATTAACAAAAAATAATGGTGGCCTGTTGCTGGAAATAGGTTGGAGGAATCAGTTTCTTCAGATTTACAAAAACTAATATCCCCCATAAATTATTCTGTACAGAAATTGGATGGGTGGACAGTTGCAATTATTATTCTATTCTGAAAATTTATATTTGCACAACAGGTATGCTAAGTATGAGTGATGTCAAAATAAATGATAAATAGTGTCTGTATTTGTGAAGTAAGGTTGTTAATGTATAATAGGACTAGTTAAATGTTAACAGTATAGAAAAAGGGTATAAGTTTATAAGTACTCCTCCAAATACATTTTAATGTCAATATGCAAACATAATAGTTAATTATATATACAATACCGTCATGAAGGTTTAAGTTGGTGCTCGTATTTGGTTTCGTCACAATATAAAATTTCATGTATGCACCGTGCGCTGATGTTCTAGAAGGTTGTTAGGGTTAGAACCAAAGGTTGTTAGGGTTAGGACCGAAGGTTGTTAGGGTTAGGACCGAAAGTTGTTAAGGTTAGGACCGAAGGTTGTTAGGGTTAGGTCTAGGTTAGGTCAGGTCAGGTTGGTTAGAGTGGCTGTAAAACATTTCACCAAAAAAAATAAATAAATAAACCTTGGAGGCACTATTGTAAATTTTTACCAGAAAAAGGGAAAAAGAATGATGAGAGGAAAAGATATACCTGATAATTGTATAAGATGTAGGGTTCTGGTAACCTCCTATGAAGGGATTCCAAGGAGTGAGAAAGAAACATGGCATAATTGTATTTCACAAAGAAACTATTTTGGTTCTGAAGTGAACTGTTGACAAGATTAAAGGGGGGTAGTACGGTGATGGTAAATCTGGAGTAACTGAATCCTCCACATTAATCCAAGTAACAGGATACCATTATTTTTGTTCATCTGGTCATGTTTCATGGCATTATTTGGAGGAATCAAGGCATTCAAATGTACCAAAAGTGTATTATTCCCTTAATTTTTGTATGCTAATGAATTGTCTCCTTTACCATTAACCCTAAAAAATGACAGTCAGATGTATAGCAAACAGACCTGTGTTAGGAATATTATAAGTACAGTAAGCTAGTAAGCTTTCAATTATCCTTTTAACACAGGTTCAGTAACTCACTTGGTATAGTATTGAATAACAGAAGCCTGTAAAATTATTTGGTGGTTTCAATGAGGAACTGGGTGTATAATTAAGTGGTTGATACAAGTATTTATTAATTGATTATTTTGGGTCTACTGTTGTGCATTTTCATATAAGCCAAACATAGCTTAAACTGATATCGCTTCCTTTTCTCCCTGTAGTTCCACATTGAGGCACTCTCAGCATTATTGACAGATGATGATAAGTTTGGATTCATTGTTATGGATGGTAATGGTGCGTTGTTTGGAACACTCCAGGGCAACACACTAGAAGTTCTTCGCAAATATGATGTACATCTACCAACAAAACACCGTATGTTCCCTAACAGGGAGATTCTCTTATTGGTGAATTGCAAGGTCTGTGATTTCTCCAAACTGCCTCGAAACAGACCACCCTAATGTTACTTTAACAAGTGATCGGTTACATGGCATAGTTTGGAGAAATCAGTAGCCCTCCAATTCACTAACATCAGAATCTTGGCGTAACCTTTTTACAGACACATACAGAACCTACAATTGAGCAATTATTATATAACAACTATTGACTTGATGTATATTGAGGTTGAAGTAATGAATGAGCTGAAGCACTGACCATCAATAACTATTTATTTACATGTTTATATTATTAATAATGTGTTAGAGTGGAGAAATATATTGGGAAGGGTAGAAAGTTGTATGCTGCCTTCATGGACTTGGAGAAGGCATATGATAGGGTTGATAGGAGAGTTATGACAGAAGTGTTGAGGGTTTACAGTTTATTTGTGGATGACACTATGCTGATGGCTGAGAGTGGAAGGGAGTTACAGAGGGTGGTGGATGAGTTTCAATCCGTATGTAAATGAAGGAAACTGAAGGTGAATGTTGGTAAGAGTAAAGTGATGGTATTTGAAAGGGCAGAACCTGAAGTGATTAACTTTGCCACTGTCACAAATCGGCTCAAATAAGGGAGCAGAGAAGATTCTCCCGATAATATTATTTATGTATTATTAATTGTTAAGGTTAAAAATCATTATTAAGGTGTATAGTTATTAAGGATAATGTTATTTATGTATTATTAATTGTTAAGGTTAAAATGGTTATTAAGGATAATGGTTATTTGTGTAGTATTAATTGTTTAGGTTAAGTGGTTGTTTGAGTGTATGATAAGGGTTGGTTTGATTATGTTATCGTTGACCTTAGATGGTTCAATGAATAAAACCGAACCATTGTAGGACCCAGACGGGGCAGATACAGTGAGTAGGAAACCAGCCTTTGAATTGGACAGACCAGAGCTGGAACTGGTGTGGAGCCGGGAACTCCAGGCCCGGATTAAAGTAGAAACGGGAACTTCAAACCCGGAACCATAGACAGTGAAGCCGGGAACTCCAGGCCCGGAATCAAGAGTGTCACGACATAGGGGAAAGTGTGATGGCCCTGAGTCGCATACAGAAATATATGGACATATTATTGTAATGATTGTATATAGTGTAATATATATACAGTTTGTTCTCTCCAGTTTCCTTAACCCTAACTCAAAAGTCTACCTTTGACCCATGACAACTGACAGCCACATCCTATAGAGCACCAACTAGGACTATATGTGAGATAACTCTGGTTGGTGAGAGGATGGAGGACATGAGAGAGTTTATGTACCTGAGTACAGTTCTGTGTAAACATGGAAGTATGGAAGGAGAACCGAGGGAGAGAGCAGTTAGGGGTAGACAAGTCATAGGATCACTGGGGAGGATTATGAAGAGTATAAGTTACATAGAATCACAGACCTTACGGTCCACACGGGGTGATCTGATTAGAAGGTTACTGGTGGAGAATGAATTTCTCCCCAGTGATAGTCGTAGATAAGGATAGCAAAGTAGAAGGCTCTATCCCCACCCTCCACTCCCTCCGGCCTGAGCCATACAGGTAATAAAGTCAGGAGTCAGAACCTTGTGGGGTTGGTAGAAAATACTCCACAAGGAAATTGTATAGGAAAGATAGAAAGTAGTTGAAATTTGGCTAACTTGCCACCTGTAATAGGCAAAAATTATTCATTAGTAAGTTGACTGGTTTGAGTAGGGGAGTGCGTCGAAGTCCGAGAAAAAACCAGTTACCCCTAAAAAACTAGAAAAACATGAGATAGCGTAATTTATTACGCTAAAATATGACGAAATATGACCAAATATGACGAAATTATAGTTTTCAAGGTATATATATATATATAATAGCATACTGCAGGCTTACTCTGTACACATATAATTATATAGTAATTATTATGTACAGTTGCCAAAAAAGGTATTGCGACAACTATTGATACAACATTAAATATATATAATGCCCATACATGTAGTTGTTTGTAGGTATTATAAGTATGTATTATAGTAGGATATGTATATTTCCTTCTGTTATACATGTTTATAGTCCATACAAATAGTTGTGGATATTACTATGGTTAAAGTTCTATCAAGATTTGTCGCAGTACCTTTTTGGCAACTGTACATATAACATGTGCATATATGTGTGTACAGTATTGCCCAGTACGCATATAAATGAGGTGTGATATGACTTATATAAGCTTCTCATGTATGATTATAAAAGCATGGGGACTTGGGAAGGGAGTAGGAAGGATAGGAGAGGAGGCGGAGTCAGTGTGGGGGAGTAGAGAGTGGTGTTGGTGGGTGGTATGGTAGGGAGAGAGCAGGCTTCAAAGAGGCCGCCTCCCCCCGTCACCCACAGAGGCAGAACGCAGTATTTATAGAGTCAGTCCACACTAGTAGGCCCAAATCTAACCAGTGTTACCAATGAAGGGGCTAGATATAGCCCAAGCAGTTTTTGTTTTACAGTCTTTATATTACGTCAATCGGCTTCAAGGCCTATGTTTGTGGTGACGTGATATTAAGTGTATAGGCTCTTAGGGGTTAAGTCATTTATCTTTTATTTCTTGTATTATTGCCTAAACCTGTGTTAAAAAGATAGTGATAAATTTAATCATCCTATATCTATGGTCTACTGTAGGTGCTAGGATCGGCAGCCCTCCAATTTGTCCGTAAAAGGTGACATTCCCCCCCCCCCTTTAATAATACCAACCTCATTGTGTTCCCTTTCTTCCAGGTGGCAGAAACAGCAGTGCAGCTTTCCATCTCAAATGACAAACCCAACATTGCTGGTTTGGTATTGGCAGGTTCAGCAAACTTCAAAACTTACAATCTGACATGTTTGATCCAGTGAGTTGTTGTCTTCATTATGTTTAGACAAAAATTGGGCTTAAGTGATTAGTACACTTTTTAGTACTTTAGAGAGTTTTGATTTCTCCAAAGTATGCCAGGAAACAAACAGGACCAGATTAACAACTATAACGTTGTTACTTGGAATAGTTTGGAAGAATCGGTTGCTCCAGATTTATCAACACTGTATAGCCCCCTTAAGTGTTACTCTATTACAGTAATGCCTTGTTTGTTTTGCACTGGTGTTATGGGTGTGTATTGTACTGTTTGTAATGAATCTGTGTACAGTAAACCCTCTTAGTACATTGCACACCCATAAATACACAGCTTCATAAAAATAAAAAAGTTTAATACACACCAATAACTACAGTGCAAAATGACTGATTAATGTATCATTCGGTTTTTGTAGTGTTTTTTTTTCCTAGCCTGAAAAATTATTATTATTATTTATTTTATTTTTTTCAGAGATTAAAAGGGAAGGTGATTAAGTTGGTGGATGTCTCATATGGCCGTGGATTTGGATTTAATGAGGCAATTATTTTAGCAGCAGGGTCCCTTGCTAATGTTAAGTATATTCAAGAAAAAAAATTGATGGGTGAGCAACTGTCTTGTTTTATTCATAGTAACATAGGAACACCCTAAAGGGGATAGTATATATACTCTAGGTACAGTTGCCAAAAAAGGTATTGCGCCAAACTATTGATAGAACTTTAACCATAGTAATATCCAAAAATATTTGTAGGGACTATAATCATATATAACAGAAGGATATATACATATCCTTCTGTAATACATACTTATAATAGTCCCTACAAACAATTATGGACATTAAAATATTTAATGTTGTAACAATAGTTGTTGCAATACCTTTTTTGGCAACTGTACATTGTAATGCCCTCATTTTCTCCAAAGTATGCCAGGAAACAGGACCAACTTAAAGATAATAATGGTGGTCTGTTGCTTGGAATGGTTTGGAGGAATATTTTGATCCAGATTTACCAAAACTGTACTACTCCCTTAAGTGCTATGACATGTTATAGTCCTAGGTTTTTGTTGTAGATCCTTAATATAAAGCTATTAAATACTTGTATCCACCACTTTATTTTACACTCGGTCCCTCATTGAAGACCAATAGTTTTCCCAGGCTTCTTTTTTTTATTACCATTAAAATTAGGAATGCATCAAGCCTGACCTACCATAATGCCAGTTTTCCGACAAGACTGTGGTAGCTTATGATTTATCACAGTACTCTTCTCATTTCCCCCAGACATGTATTAATGTGTTTCTTTCTCCAGCTAAGTACTCTCGTCTCTCCTTCTCCCAACTAAGGAATCTTGTCTCTCTCATCTAACTACTGGTGTGTCTCTCCTCATCTAAGTACTTGTTTCTCTCCCCAGATAAGTATTTTGAGGAGGTCAAACAAGACGCGGGCAAGTACTGTTATGGTGTGGTTCATACCTTGGAGGCGCTGGAGTCTGGAGCCATCAAGATTCTTATTTGCTGGGAGAACCTTGATTTTGTCAGGTCAGCTCAAGTTTTACATCATTATTTTTTGCTCTTAATTTTTGCCTTTAATTTGCTTGAAGTTAAGGAGTTGGTGGTATACTTTTGGTGCATTAGAGAAACTTGATTCCTCCAGAGCATACCAGGAAACAAAACAAAAATGTTTTAGAGGAGTATATTCACACTGGTTTGAACATCAACAAGGTGAAAGGAATTCACAGTGGTTTACTGAGGCTGTGTTAAAAGGATTATGCTATATTTGTTGATTTTTTATTGAGTTGAGAGTCTACTGTATGACCAATATGTTTACTCTTTGGTACAGATATGTTTTGAAGAATAACCAGTCATGGGGAAGAGACCATTTTGCACCTTACACCAGAGCAGGAGAAGGACAAGACACACTTCACTGACAAAGTTGTAAGTTATGCCATCTTTGGTTTCCTTTTTTGATAATGCAGTATGCTCCAACATCAGTTTATGTGACTTAATGGGCAATCAACTTGTCCCTTGCTTGGATATGTCCATTGTTCTACCACATATTTTAATCACTTGACAGACAGATTTCTTTAGCAGCGTATTTTTTTAATGGTCCTGTCCATTTGTCAGTTAGAATATGGATTCCTTAAAGAGAGATTCTCTTGTTGGTGAATTGGAGCACCTCGATCCCCCCAAAGTATGCCAGAAGACAGGACCAGATTAACAAATATAATGGTGGTATGTTGCTTGAAATAGGTTAGAGGAATGGGTTGTTCCAGATTTAGTATCACTGTACTTCCCCCTATAAAAAGTGATCTAAGATTTACTTAATACCTTTTGTTGTTTATACAGACTGGTGTAGAGCTGGAGCGGATGAATTCAATGCCTTTACTGAAATGGTTGGTTAACAATTACAAAAGTTTCGGTGCCACGCTGGAGATCATCACTGTCCAGTCACCGGAAGGATTCCAGTACCGTAAGGAGGGGTGAGTTCGTACGTTTTTTAAGGTTTTTCAAGTCTCCTACCCGTGTTTTTTGGCTTATACCAAATGTTATGTATCCTATAGATAGCTGGCCCAATGGGCTATCAATTCATAACACCTCCAAATTTTTTTAGATTCTTAACTAATGTGGAGACGTGTCTGAACGGGTGTCCGAACCCCCCCCTGGGGGGGGGGCACTTCGGACATATAGGGGGGGAGTTCGGACCGCCATTGATTTATGCTGTTAATGGATAATCTTTGACCCTACGTTCTTCCTGGACACATGTGGGGCGTATTCGGACACCTGGCAAGTTTTAAAAAAACGTAACATGCCATTTTGTACCACTTCCTTTGTACTGGCGAGTGAACTAAACCTAAGATATCACATTATCACCATATTATTCAAGGAAAGAAAGACTCTTGGGATACAGATTAATACAGTAAAGAACAAAAACAAATTAAAGCTTGTAACAATGAAAGACAGAAAAAAATTACCCCTTCAGGGTACTTTGTGTGGCAAGATATGAGCACCATTTTGTAACTCTACCCGGTACTTTGAGCACAGTTTTACAATGTACTTGAGCATTTTGTAACTCTACTTTGAGCACAGTTGTACAATATACTTAAGGCACTTTAACTAAAAAATAAACATGATTATCACATAGAATACCGGTAATGACAACAGAACTCTACCTTGAGTGTAGAAAGAAAAATTAGGCCTACTTAGGCCAGCAATTTACATCAACATCAAAGATCATTTTCTCCCTTTTACCTAACTTTGGTTCACTAGAGTACATGACTATGTCATCTACCTCAATCTCACAACTTTCGTCACCTGGAACACTGGAGTTCACGAATACATTGGGTGTTCCTGGAACATGTTTTAGGAATCTGACTTTAAGGGTCGGTATGACTTCAATTACTACAGCCATATAATAACGCTTTTTCTTTTTTAGTTCATTACAGATCTGAACTATCACCCAGTCGTGTAGCTTAGGATTTCGTTCTGACACTTCATTACCTGTGGTTTCTCCTGAGGCTTTTTCTGTGCTTTCTTTCAGAGTTTCACATGCGTTTTGTCTTCGCAGCTTCACTCCATGTGATTCATCCTCGCTTTCACTTTCATCTGCTAGCACTTCAGTTTCTGCTTCTTCAGTAGAACTCCCTTCAGTTGTTGTTGCCCTGGTTAAATCTCTCTCCTCCATCACTTGTATAATCCCTTGTGTAATCCCTCCTTGGATTTTGGGGATGACTCGTCTTACAGGCTGTCTCTCAGGGGACATCTTTCTCTTCTTACTGCTTGGTCCGTCCTCCTTTGATGTTGAAGGTTGATTATCACTGACTGGTTTTACAGGCTGTCTCTTAGGGGCCAACTTTTTCTTGTTTTCAGGAGGGACATTATTAAGTGTGTTTTCTAAATTATTAAAGAATGACCTGATGATTGTGGGAGTAACTTTTGCTCTTGCCACTTTAATGTTCTGAGACAAACGGTGAGAAAGTTCGTTTCTGTGCCGTTTCAAGAAACTCTTAGCCCAGTCACATCCAGGGAGATTATTCTTGAATCTTTTTACCTCCACACCACGTCTGTCAAGATACTGTTTAATGAGTAAACGCAGCTCAAAACTATCTAATGGGAATCCCCACTGGGAAAGAGTCAACAGATTCTCCACTACTGTATCTTCCTCTTCACTACTTAGCACAGTTTGTCCACCAGAGGGTTTTATATGTTTCCTTGTAACTGCATCATGAAGAGTGCTTTTGGAGAAGCCATATTGCTTTGCTGCCTGTCTTACACTCAATTCACCATTTCGTATAGCATCACATGCCTTTTGAAAGTTGGACTCAGCCTTGTCAATACGATAACCACCTCGACCCTCACTGCTAGCTCCTACTGCAAGTTTCTTATACGATCGTGGCATTTTAGTTGTTCAGTGGGGAGATGAGTCTTCTTAAAACTTATGAACTACCATACCAGTACCACTTGGTACACCTGTAAAGACAAATATGATTCACGTAAGTCTCAATTCTGGCCAATATAACAACATTTTAATGGATTTTACTCGTGTCCGAACTCACCCCACATTACACCATAAATAGTGAAGATGTCTTTAAAAACCCATTGGAGCATAATGAGATACAGGTAGGACCAGTTTCAACATCTCTATTTTCATTCTACTAAATATTAAGAGAAATGACACCTGTTATTGACTTATTGGTGCTCTGGTTTGTGTTTCCCAGGAGAAGTTTGACACCAGTCAGATTTTTTATCAAATTTATAATTGGGAGAATTATTTTTTTTATCCTACTTAGGCATTACACAAGTAAACGTTATCCCTATTGCAGCAAGAGGGAACCAAAAGGAAAAGAACCACCAAAACCAATTTCTGATTGATTGCTTCTTTGAAGAAGAATACTCGACTAAAACATTTTTTCGAGAAAATGTCCGAACTCACCCTGCGTCCGAACTCACCCCTCCTTACGGTACATCAAGATGTTTGGTGCTATTGGAGTTAGGTATTCAAAATAACAATAACAAGGGACATGCTAGGTGCACACAACACTTTACCCACTTTGTAAATATTTTATAAACTGTACTTTCTTTGTAGATATTCCAAAATTTTCTATGACCTTTAATATAGCATTCATGCTCATTTTGTAGATACAGTATTCCTTAAACTGTAGTAGTATTTCTTGATGTTTATAAAGTTTTAATTGCTGGGAAGACAACACTTACGGTACCAATTTTGTAGATATTCCATACACTATAATGTTTGTTTTTAAGGAATTATTGGTGCATGGAGACTGTAGTAATGATTTTAGCTCCGTGAAATTTTATGTTTCAGTTTTACGCCAGGTTTAAGCAAAAAATGTGTATTCTTAAAACTTTAAATTGAAGCTTTGAGAATCTTGAACATAACAATATATGAAGATGATTGGTATTTGTATTCTGCTTGGCAAGGTTTCAAGTAAGAAGTTAATTATGGTATAGTAATGTGTAAGAATATTCGTCGTATGCTAGAAATATGTGGTGTTGATGATGATTTGGTACAGGTACGATGGCTCTGTTATTTGTCTAGGGAGTTATTGCAACAATACCACACCCCCATAGTTTTTGCATACGATGGTGTGGTGCTGGTATGATGTCTCCATAGACACACAACAGAGCCATCGTACCTGTACCACACCATTGTTAACATTACAGATAATCTTGCACACTGCCCTATATTTCACCTCACACTCTGTCAGGGATCCTTCTCTACAAAGTGGATCTACAGGGAATGGACGAGATGGAAGAGGCTTTCCTTGATGTTGACCTCGATGATTACATTTAGAGTTTGGGTTGAGGTGCGTAAAGGGTGTGTGTGTGTAGGCTTAGTGTGATGAGATAGTTTACCATGATAAACCATTGTATAACATATTAACTTGGGTGTGTGTTCGGTGTGATGAGATACTTTGCCATAATATACCATAGTATAACATTTTTAATGTTTGGTAAATATAACACCTGTTATTACTGATGACATGTTTGGTTGCTGGCATGGTGTACTAAAATCTTATGGGGGTAATAACATACTTTTGGTACATTAGAGTGCCTCCAAAGTATAACAGGACCAGATGAACAAAACTAATGGTGTGCTGTTGTTGTACTGCCCCCTTAACACGTGGGATGTATTTCATGGTTGTATTCCTCAGTAGTTAGAGTTCTAGACATAAAGAGGACTGTAATTGACTAAGTACAGTGTGTCCCTAAACTCCTATTGCATTGTTTTATATTTTTACATCAGACACCTTAATTATGAACAGCTTCTGTCTTTAATTGAAACACCTGTAGGAGAGGTATTAGGACCCAGAAGGATGTCCAATGTAGAATACTGTCCATGAGTGTGCCTGAGGAAGTCTGTTTTGTAGCATAGTATGAAGGAACTGGTGGCTGATAATATACCAAAAAAAAAATTGAGCTTAAAATAATGCTCAAGGGTTAAACATACTGGAGAAGTGTCATCAGCAAGTAAAAATAAAACAAAGCATTGGTTTCCTCACACATTTGATCAAATCCTTGAAATTTTTTAATGGAGTTGAGTGAATACTTCCTTTCTCAGATAAATCTAAACCGAATGAAAAATTTCATTTGTAAGTAATAGGTGGATGTATTTTGTATTTATATTACATAATAGTAGAGGGTCATGTACTAAGCTTGAAGAGTGGACGTGGCTTCACAGTCCTTGGAGGAGTGGCCTGCATTGAAAGTGGCCCATTGACCATCTGGATGCTGGAGGGGGAGTTTTGCCCTGTAGTAAAGTGGCAGGGGTAAATCAGCTTTTGCTGTCGGGCCTTACTATGGATGCAAACATAGCTGTACCCCTTTTAGTTCAACAAGGAGATGTGATTGTGCGATGGGGAGCTCCCTCTTCCTACAGGGATCGAGGGTTGAGATGTGGAGTGTGTGTGTGTGCGCGGCGGGGGGGGGGGGGATCTATGTTTGGGCATTTAGTTTCAGAGGTTGTGCGACGTGACGAGGCTACCTCTAGCGTGGAGATGAAAGCCTGGTACATGTATGTGTGTGTGTGTGTGTATGGCAGTAAGTTTTGCATGGCATTTGAGTAGAGAGGAGTGAAGGAAAATAAGATAAGGCAGCTCTCACTTAAGATGATATGGGTTATGGCGCCCCTTCGGACCGAGCCTATTTCTTTCAATTATTCAACTGACCCTCCTTTCTTTCTATCTCCTTCGTGTTTACTGTCCCACCTTTCTTATCACCTTCCTACTCTCTCTCTCTCTCAATAAGTACGATTTGACTGACAGTCACACGCGAGTCTAGTACACACACAAAAAAAAATGGAGAGAGAGAGAGAGAGAGTACGCACACACACACACACAGTAGAAAGGAAAACCACCTGGCAACAGCAGACCCCAGCCACCACTACTACTAAGACACACACATACACACACACGCTACTTACACTACTACTACTACTGCCATTACTACTACTACTACTACTGCCATTACTACTACTACTACTACTGCCATTACTACTACCACCACCATTACTACTACTACCACTATTACTACTACTACTACTACTACTACAAGTAATAATAATAATAATAATAATAATAATTCCCAAGGTAGGGAGGTATTGCCTAGATTGATTATATGATCAATATATACTTCAATAAGGGTTTTGTCGCCCCTTAGGACCCGAGTCGATCCCCTTCCTCTACTCTTCCACTGTCCCTGCTCCTTTACTCTTCCGGTCTCTCCTCTTTATCTTTGTCGATTTTTTCTGCTCTCATTCTTCCATTCATTCCATTTCTTGTTTGTGTGTGTGTGTGTGTGTTGCTTGTGTGTTTGTTTGTGTATGCAAGACAAAAAATTATCATGGTTTGTGTGTGTGTGTCCATGTGTGTGTTTGTTTGTTTGTGTATGCAAGACAAAAATTTATCATGGTGTGTGTGTGTGTGTCCATGTGTATGTTTGTTTGTTTGTGTTATTGAAGACAAAGCTTATCATTATTTTTTTCCCTAAGTAATAAAATATATATGAACTTAATTAAGGGGATAATAATACACTTTTGGAGACATAATAATAATAATAATGATAATAATGATAAATAATAATAATAATGATAAATAATATTATTAATAATAATAATAATAATAATGGTAGCCTGTTAATAATTGATGCTTGTAATAATTTGGAGGAATCAGTTACTCCAGTTTGACCACCAACATACATACATACATACAGTACATACATACATGCATACATACATACGTTACATATTGTAATTACTACTGAATTGAGTACATTTTTTTGGGTACTATAATTTGTACTATACAAATATTATAAATATTTAATAATAATAATAATGAAAAAACAATAATAATAAAAAATTGAATTGTAATAATAAAAATAAAATAAAGCATGGAATATGGAAATGTGTTTTAAGAAGAAAGAGCAAGAGGGAGAATACTTATTAGAGAGTGAGTGAGAGAAGAGAGTGTGAGAATAGTGAGTGAGTGAGAGAATAGTATGTGAGTGAGAATGTATGAGAGAGAGAAAAAAGTGAGTGTCATTGTGAGAGTGAGAGAGAGAGTGAGTGAGTGAGTAAGAGTGAGAGAATAGTGTGTGAGTTAGAATGTATGAGCGAGAGAAAAAAGTGTAAGTGTCTGTGTGTGTGAGAGAAGTTAGAGAACAGAGTGAAAGTGAGTGAGAGAATAAAGTGAGAGTGTGTGTGTGAGAGTAAGGAACGTGATGTGAGTAAGTGTGGTGGTATTAGAGTAAAGAGAGAGAAAGAGAGAGAGAGGGGGGAGGGGAGGGGGAGTAACCTATTGATTCCTGCCGCTACGAGAGAAAGAGAGAGAGAGAGAGAGAGAGAGAGAGAGAGAGAATTCCAAAACACGATACCGGTATTATGATATTCCTTAAAAAAAAAAATTGTGAGTTTCCACTTCGTCTGAATTTGTGTATGTATTTGTCGTGTGTGTGTGTGTGAATTTGGGTAACACGAAGGAAGGTGATTTTCGAGAGGGAGGTGTAATTTGCGTGTGTGTAGGGGGGGGGGGGAGAGGAAGAGAAGGGAAGGAGAGAGGGAGGGTAGGTAGTTGAGAAGTAAGGAAAGAGGGAGAGAGTGAGGGAAGGAAGGAGGGAGAGAGGGAATGATGGAGGGAGAGAGGGAAGGAAGGAAGGAGGGAGAGAGGGAAGGAAAGAAAGATGGAAGGAAGGAGGGGGAGAGGGAGTGAAGGAGGGAGAGAAGGAGGGAAAGAGGGAAGGAAGGAGGGAGAGAGGGAGGGAAGGAAGGAGGGAGAGAGGGAAGGAAGGAAGGAGAGAGGGAGGGAAGGAAGGAGGGAAATAGGTAAGGAAGGAGGGAGAGAGGGAAGGAAGGAGGGAGAGAGGGAGGTAAACGCAATACAGAAATAAAATAAATTATTTTGAAAGCTGATTATTTTATCTAATGATAACTAATATTATGTGGGTGAGGGAAAGCATAGTAAAGAAGAAGGTAGTAGGGAGGTAGGAAGGGATGACAGGAGGGATGGAGAAAGAGAGTGAGTGAGTGAGGGAGGGAGGTGGGTATGAGTTTGGAGAGAGGGAGTGCTTGATGGAAGGAGGGAAGATTGGATAGATGGAGGAGAGTGTGTGAAGGAAGGAGGGAATGCATGAGAGAGGGAGGGATTGGAGAGAAGGGAGGAGTGCGTGAAGGAAGGCAGGAGAGAGGGAGTGCGTGTGAGTGAGTGAGAGAGAGAGAGGGAGGGAGAGGAGGGATAGTATGGGAGGGGGTTGAGTTGCGCACCTCGATACTCACAGTGCACAGCGGGGGAGGTTACCACAGTGTTGAGGAGAAGTTGGACGGGACTGACTACCATGTGTCGTGTGTGTGTGTCCCTTACCAAACCTCCCACCAACAACAACACCAGTCATACAGTGTTGGAACGTGGTGTGGTGGGCGTGGTGGTGGTGGTGGTGGTGGTGGGGGCGTGGGCGTGGAGGGGGCGTTGTGGTTATTAGTGTAATTGTGTTCGTGTTGGTGGTGTTGGTGGTCGAGGGAAGAGGAATATATTGAAGCCGAAATAAAGAAGGTGAATTTTAGTAGCGGCTTTGTTGTTGTTGTTTTTTTGTGTTGGTGTTGTTGTTGTTGTTGGTAGATAGATACACACACATACACACGCATACATACATATACACGCACACACACACGCACGCACGCACGGACACGGAAGATGGATACCTAGAAGAGTGCCATTTCGCCGACGCCGACTCGTACACACACACATACACACACACGCACAGCAACGCACGCTTACAAACACACACACACACACAGAACCAACGAACCAAGGCAGCTGTTGGTACAATATCAATACGATAGCGGATTATAGGAGTGGGTAAAAAGCCCCTTTAATTGTCGACCCTAGCCAACCAAACCATCTAACTATCCAACCAACTAACCAACCAACCATTCAACCATCTATCCATCCATCCAACTATCCAACTAGCCATCCAGCCACTCAGCAGCCAGCCAACCAACCAACCAACCTCTCAGCCACTCAAATACCCCCTGCAAGAGTGGCAAGGGAGTGTTCTCTGATTATCTGTACATACATACGGCCCCCTGTCCTGCCCTTCCTTCCTTCCTTCATTCGTCTGCTACCTACTACAGCTTTAGGCTCACGAGGGGGAAAGAGAGAGAGAGAGAGAGAGAGAGAGAGAGAGAGAGAGAGAGAGAGAGAGAGAGAGAGAGAGAGAGAGAGGAGCACGGAAAGAGAAGGTGTGAGAGAGAAAAAGTGTGTGTGAGAGAGAGGGGGGGCACACGGAAAGAGACAGTAAGAAAGAGAGAGAGTGTGTAATAAAAGAGGGGGTCCTTTTGGTTGGTGCATGCATAAAGTACTGTACATATTACTATACTTAGGTTAGGTGGTTGGTGCATCTGTCGCTTGTATATCCAACTATATACCCACCTACTTACCTACCTACCTACGTATTTACTTACAAACCTAACCATCTACCTACCTACCTACCTACCTACGTATTTACCTACCTACGTACCTACCTACGTCACAAATCATCGCTCAACACAAAGTTATTACGTAAGCCGGCGAACGTAAACGTTTATTTTTATTATCATCATTATTATCATCTTATTATCTCTATCATTTTATTATTTTTATTGTTGTTGTTGTTGTTGCTGCCGCTCTTGTTGTTGTGTGCCTTCAAGGAGTGTGTACGCACCTGTGTGTGTGTATGTGCGTCTTTGTTGTCTACCAATACTTGGTTTGTTTGATTGTCGAAGGAAATTAATAATATAGAGAATAAATAAATAATAATTCACACAGAAGGAAACAAACAACACACACACACACACACACACACACACACACACACACACACACACACACACCTGGCTTGTGTCCTCCACGTTTTGTAGTCGTGTTTATTCTGAGATAAAGCAACATCGAATTTTAAAAGATAAGATAAAAGTTGATAAAGAAAAAACACAAGAAGAGAAAGAGAAAAAGGAAGAGTAGAGAAAGAAAAGGAAGAGAAAGAAAAGGAGGGATACAGTGCCTCTTCCACCTTCATTCACTACAACTACTACTACTACTACTACTACTACTACAACTACTACTACTACTACTACTACTACTACTACTACTACTACTACTACTACTACTTCACAACCATTGTCTCACTCAAGATGGACAAGTTACTCCAAAAACTTCGTCAAAATATGGTAAGTGCTCTCTCTCTCTCTCTCTCTCTCTCTCTCTCTCTCTCTCTCTCTCTCTCTCTCTCTCTCTCTCTCTCTCTCTCTCTCTCTCTCTCTCACACACGTTGTTGATTGATTGTTATTTGTCTTGCTAAGTTTATGTTAAATTATTGTTTTGATTATGAAATGATGTGAAATATTGTATGTTTAATGAAGGGGGAATAGTTATCTGTAAACACACACACACACACACACACACACACACACACACACACACACACACACACACACACACACACACGTTTCTCGTTTCCTCCTCATTACTAATATTCATCACTATCACCACAACAATCTCAATATCTGGTTCCGCCTTGCAAGATGTGATGATTGACAGATGTGATGGAGTGTGTGTGTGTGTGTGTGTGTGTGTGTGTGTGTGAGGGAATATGTGAATTTGGTAGTAAATGTGTGTGTGTGTATAGAAGTAGTTATATTTTTGGTAGTGGTAGGAATGATGATGGTAATAGTAAAATGTAGTAGTGGTAGTAGTAATAATATTAGTAGCAATAATAGTAGTAGTGGTTGTAGTAGTAGTAGTAGTAGTAGTAGTAGTAGTGGTTGTAGTAGTAGTAGTAGTGGTTGTAGTAGTAGTAGAAGTAGTGACAAGAGCCGGGTGAAGGGGTACAAGGGGGGAGGCGCCCCCCTTCCACTTGCTACATGCTCTCTCTCTCTCTCTTTCCATGATTGCCACTCCCTCTCCCTCCCTCCCTCTCTATGCCTCTCTTTTCTCTGCTCTCCCTTTCTCTCTTTCTCTCTCTTTCCGGAAGAAAGCGGGGGGGCGCCGTCCCCTCTATTACTTGAGCACATGACTTAATTTTATAACCAACGGAGACACACACACACACACACACACACACACACACACACACACACAGTGAGATTGATGGTATATATGATAATGAAAACAAATGTGTGTAGTTTGTAGTGAAGCCAAACAACCAACCCAATAATTATATAAGTGTAGATGAATATAGGCTTGTGTTGTTGGTGAATTATAAGGTCTGTGATTCCTCTAAAACAATTTCATGAAACAGATGCCCCTATTAGTACCACTGAAGGCGTCTGTTGGTTTTCTGGTAGAGTTACGAGGAATTGATAGTCTAAAAAAATATTTACCAACACGAGAATATCCCTTTAAATTACAGACAAATATATATATATATATTCAGAGCAAAATTTATTATCCATTTTTTGTGTGTTCTAAAATATATATATAATAGAAGCAAAATGTATTATCCATTTTCTTGTGTTCTAAAATATATATATAAGAGAAGCAAAATTTATTATCCATTTTTTTTATTCTAATATGTATATATAATATGAGTACATATATTTTGTTGGCTCAACTAATAACGAGCACAGTGTTATTTGAACGGTTCCGGTGGTGCATGTGTGTTTGGTGTAGATGTGGCACCACTGTATTACAATAGTAGGCACCGCTTCCAAAACAAAATATTTTTCATTAATTTGATTTCGCTTTCATAAATTTTTGGCGGGAAAAGATATGTACCAAAATTTATTTTTATATATATTTACTTAGTATAGTGTGTGTGTGTGTGTTTGTGTCTGTATGTGTATTTGAGTATGTGTCTATATATATATATATATATATATATATATATATATATATATATATATATATATATTTATGTGTGTGTGAGTGTATGTGTGAATGTATAAGATATCAGTGTGAGTGTGTGTGTGTATAATATATATATGAGTGTGTGTGTGTGTGTGAAGGGGTGTTAGGGGTGCAGTGACGTCTTCTATTGCCAATTAATTACATAATGGCGCATGTCGCTTTCTCTCCACACCACGCCGGCAGGGGAGAGAGAAAGAGAGAGGGAGAGAGAGAGAGAGAGAAAGAGAGAGTCAGAAACAAACACACAGACACAGAGAGGGAGAGGGGGGTGAAGGATGGAAGAGAGAGAGAAAGAGAGAGGAGAGATAGATGGGTTTGTTTATCAGGTCTCCATCTTGAGTGGTAGAGAGAGAAAAAGATAAAGAGAAAGAGAGAGGGAGAGAAAAGAGGGATAGTTTTAAAGGGGGCGCCGCGCCAGTCTGACTTTAAGAGGGGGGGACGATGGCTGGCTGGCTGGCTGGCTGGCTAAAGAAGGGGAGGGTGGTGGTGGGGCTGTGGATATCTTCAGTATGGGGTGGGGGGTGAGTGGGGGGCAGGCCTCAGTAGTAGGGAGGATGGATGGCTTCAGGAGGTGGGGGGGGGAGGCAGTGAGTGGATGCTTCAGATGGGGGGAGGGGGTGATAGCCTTCAGAAGGGGGGGAATGGATTGCTTCAGAAGGGGGAAGGGGGTGTTAGCCTTCAGAAGTGGGGGGGGGGATGGCTTCAGGAGAGGGGAGGAGGGATGACTTCAGAAGGGGGGAGGAGAGATGACTTCAGAAGGGGGACAGTGACTGGCATGAGGAATGGGTAATAGATGAGTTTAAAGGGGGGCGCCGCACCATGCATCAAAGGGGGCAATGAGTGGGGGGAGAAGACAGACTTCAGAAGGGGGTCGGGTGGGTGGGGGGCAATGAGTGGGTTCTGGGGGGTTGGGGGGGGGTTACTAGACACTATCAGTAGGGGGAAGGGTGCCTGGGTTTAAGAGGTAGTAAGGTGGGGTGGGGGGGTGCTGGGTTTTAGGGGGGGGGGGTCGCCTCACCATGCCGGATATCCTGGTCTGACTGAACTCTTAAGGGACCCTGTGTGTGATGTCAGAAAATTGGAGGTAAACGAGTCCTTCAAAATAATATTGTCACGAAACACCACCTACAGTATATGGAAGGAGCTTGTTTCACTGTGTGTGTGTGTAAAGTAAGTGTGTGTGTGTGCATAGTAAGTGTGTGTGTGTATAGTAAGTGTGTGTGTATGTGTGTGTGTGTTTAGTAAGTGTGATAAATAATAAAATTATACACTGCACCTCGCCATGTGAAATATGGATAGCAATGACCGTAGAGTTTCTGTATTTGGGGGAATAAAAGGGAATTTCTGCATTTTGGTCGTGATTAAAAAACGCAATATATTTAACATCATTTGTGTACTCGTGTGTGTGTGTATGTGTTTGTGTGTGTGTGTGTGTGTGTGTGTTAGGCAGTTTGTGTGTGTGTGTGACGGAAAAAGAGAGAAGGGAGGGGAATATATGTGTGTTTGAATCAATGAGAGAGAGAGAGAAAAAAAAAAATGTTTACACACACACAGGCATCAGGTCAAGAGTGTATTATGTGTCAAGAAGATAGTAGTAGTGTTGATAGTGGTAGTGGTAGTGGTGGTGGTGGTGGTAGTAGTTGTGGTAGGGGTAGTGATAATGGTGGTGGTGGTGGTGGTGGTGGTGGTGGTTGTGGTAGTAGTTGTTTTGGTGGGTATAATAATAGTAGTAACGGTGGTAGTAGTGGTGGTAGTGGTAGTGCTAATGGTGGTAGTAGTAGTAGTAGTAGTAGTAGTGGTAGTGGTGGTTGTAGTGGTGGTAGTGGTGGAGGAGAAGAAAGAGAATGAGGGAAGGGCTGAAGAAAGAAAGGAGGGAATGAAAGAAGAGGAGGAGGAAGAGGAGGAGGAGAGTGGCGGCAGGAGGGAGGGAGGGAGGGAGGGAGAGAAGGAGGGAAAGAGAGAGGGAGATAAATCGATACTAGGGAAGGTCAAGGTGTGTGTGTGTGCGTGTGTGTGTGTGTTGGGAATGTGTGTGTGTGTGTGTGCGTGTGTGTTGGGGATGTGTGTGTGTGTATGTGTTGGGGATGTGTGTGTGTGTGTGTGTGTTGGGTATGCATGTGTGTGTGTGTTGAGGATGTGTGTGTGTTGGGATGTGTGTGTGTATGTGTGTGTGTGCGTGTGTGTGATACAGATAAATGCATTAGTTCATTTGGGTACATTTATTGAAGGCTACTGATTCCTCCACAACTATGCACGAAACAGACTCACTCCATTAGTAAGAGAAAAAGTGTTTGTTTCCTGGAAATGTTTTTTTGGAGGATTCAGTAGCACCCAAATTCCCTTTTCAATTATTATTATTATTATTATTATATATATATAATTTTTTTTTCATATATTATTATTAATAATATTATTATTATTATTATTATTATTTATTATTATTATTATTATTATTATTATTATTATTACTATTTATTATTATTATTATTATTATTACTATTACTATTATTATTATTATTATTATTATTAATATTATTATTTTATTATTATTTTTTTTATCTGACACACATAATATAGTGTTTCTTCACACACACACACGCACACATTTATATACGTCATTTGCCAGGAGAGAGAGAGAGAGAGAGAGAGAGAGAAAGAGAGAGAGAGAGAGAGAAGAGAGAGAGAGAGAGAGAGAGAGAGAGAGAGAGAGAGAGAGAGAGAGAGAGAGAGAGAGTAAAATATTGAATGGATGGTAAGAGATGGTCTAAATGTCACGGTATTGAGTGGATTAAACCAGACAAGGACAGATTATTGTAGTAGTAGTAGTAGTAGTAGTAGCCCTAGTAGTAGTAGTAGTAGTAGTAGTCGGTGGTGGAAGTAGTAGTAGTACAAGCTATACATTATAAGATCGTGTGTGTGTCAGAAAAAATAATAACAAAGACAAAAATAAAAGAAGAGACATTTTTCATTCTTATATTTTATCTTTTTCTATCCCCACCCTCTCCACCCTCCCACTTACACCCATTGACACCGCTTCCACCCACGACACCCATGAATACACACACACACACACACGCCAATAGATAGTGGTGTTAAAAGTATAGTGTGTCCTTGATATAATCTGTTTTCTATGATGATGGTGTGTTTTCATTCGGTTAGATTTGGTGGGCGGACCTAGCAAAGAATATTATTATTATTATTATTATTATTATTATTATTATTATTATTATTATTGTTGGGACAGAAGTGGTGGTGACAGCAGCTAGTAGTTGTAATGATGATATTACTAATAGTGGTGGTAGTGGTAGTTTTGGTGGTAGCGGTAATTGTAGTAATAATAATAATAATAACAATAGTAATGATTATAATGATAATGTTAGTAGTTGTAGTAGTTGAAATAGTAATAGTAATAAAAGTAGTAATAATAATAATAATAATAATAATAATAATAATAATTATAATAATAATAATAATAACCTTTTTGT
>JAWZYT010005750.1:0-26293 GCA_034508575.1 Petrolisthes manimaculis | reverse complement strand
AGAGAGAACAACAAGAAAGAGGAGAGTTGAGGGAAGGAAGAAAGGAAAGGTGAGCTAGTGATGGAAGAGAGAGAGAGAGAGAGAGAGAGAGAGAGAGAAGGAATGATGATTGGAAGAGGAAGGAAGGAAGGAAGGAAGGAAGGAAGGATGGTGGTGGTGAGAGAAGAAAGGAATATAAAAAAGAAAAGCTGTCGAATGGAGGAAAAAAAGGAGAGGGTGACCGTTGTTGGAGGAAAAAATTGGAGAGAGAGAGAGAGAGAGAGAGAGAGAGAGAGAGAGAGAGAGAGAGAGAGAGAGAGAGAGAGAGAGAGAGAGAGAGAGAGAGAGAGAGAGAGAGAGAGAGAGAGAGAGAGAGAGAGAGAGTATCGGTAATCAAAACAACGAGGGAGTTATATAGTTAAGGAAGGAAGTAATAATGAAGGAGAATAATTAACGAATCAAGAGAGGAACTTCGGAAGGAAGGAATTACGGGAACTACGGGATAAAAGGGGGAGATAAAAAAAGGGAGGAGATAAAAGGAGGAGATAAAAAAGAGAGGGGATAAAAGGGGGAGATAAAAAAAGGAGGTGATAATAAAAAAGAACAGCTGAGAGAAGGAAGGAAGGAAGAATGATTAGGAGAAACAAAAAATTGAATAAAGGAGGAATGATGCATAAAGAATAATATTATTGTATAGGTAGGAATTAATTTGTAAAGATAGCGGTGGAAATATTATGAAAGAAATTAAAGATCAAATGAAAAAAAGTGAGATAATACACAAAGAAAATAACAAAGGAAGGAATTAAGGATTTTAAAAGTGTGCGAATAAGAAAGAAAAAAGAGATAGAAGGGATGGAGGTATTATAGGATGGATGGAGGTACTATAGGAAGGATGGAGGTACTATAGGAAGGATGGAGGTACTATAGGAAGGATGGAGGTAGGAGGGATAGAGGTACAAGGAAGGATGGAAGGGTCTGTGTGAGGTGGAGGTAAGAAGGATGGAGGTATGTGTGTAGGGGTGGGGGGTGGAGGTAAGAAGGATGGAGGTGTCTGTGTGGGGGGTGGAGGTAAGAAGGAAGGAGGGGTCTGTGTGGGGATGGGGGGGTGGGGGTAAGAAGGATGGAGGGGTCTGTGGTCTCCCTCGCCCCACACACAGGATGTCAACAATTACCTGGCACGTGGTAAGAACCCATTACGGGGGGAAGGGGGGTAGGGGGGAAGGAAGCAGGTAAGGGTAGCTAGGGATAGGTGTATTAAGGCAGGTAAGGGGAGGCAGGGTTGTTGGGGGAAGGGGAGGAGGAGGGAGGAAGGGGAGGAGGAGGAGGGGGGAAGGGGAGGAGGAGGAGGGGGGGAAGGGGAGAAGGAGGAGGAGGCAAGTGTGTGGGTGTTAAGAAGAAGCAGAGGGTTGGGAAGTAGGGGTAGGGAAGGTAGGGGTAGGGAAGATAGGGGTAGTAAGGTAAGGGTAAAGGGAGGCAGGGGTGTGAGTGTTAAAGGGAGGCAGAGGTTTGGGAAGCAGGGAAGGTAAGGGTAAGTAAGAAAATGGTAATGGGGAGACAGGTATAAGGTAAGGTGGAGTAGGCTATATAGGCAAGGTAGACTATAGGTAAAGTGAAGGATGTGATGGGGAGAAGAATATGGTGCAAAAGAAGGTGTAGGTGAAGGCAAGTCTAGTGACGAAGCAGGAGAAACGGGTATACTAGTAAAAACGGGAGAAGGCAGGAAGGAAGAGGGCAGAGGGTAATGAAGGGGACAGAAGTGAAGAGAAGGGGGAGAGTTAGGGAGGAGAGTTAGGGGGGGGGGGAGAGAGGCTAGGCAAGGTAAGTCTAGGGTCGTGGTGGATGGAGCAGCTGAGGTGGCAGGGTATTAGAACATAGTAAGTAAGCAGGGTGAGACAAAATACCAATAAGGAGGTATAGAAAAAAATAAATAAAATATGCGAGGTACAGGTTAAAGGGAGATTTTCTTTTGGTGAATTGGAAGGTTTAGCTGTGATTCCTTCCTTCAAAATTATCATGTCACCAACAACAAATTCACCTCTTTGTACCATTGAGGGAGTTTGTTTGTGTTTTCTGGCATAGTTAGGAGGAATCAGTATCATTCCACTTTGCCAACAAGAGAATTTCCCCTTAAAGGACCCTGTGATCGTGAATGAGATCTGATGGCTTCTGATTCCCCCTGACTATGCCACGAAACAAACTCTCTTAATGTAGGTGGTGTTTCGTGGTAATGTTTGAAGGACTCACTAACCTTCAATTTTCATACACGATCACATGTAGGGTCATTATTATTATTATTATTATTATTATTATTATTATTATTATTATCATTATTATTATTATTATTATTATTGGGTCGTATTATTAAACCTCTTCTTCAAGGTAAAGGATTTTCGTTGCTCAATTCATGCTACAAAATTTTGGAAACTGAAAGACGAAGAGAACTTTTTTTTTTCCTCGAAGTAGTAGTTTAATAGTACAGTTAATTGCCTCCAAAAATTTCGAGACATTACTTTCTAGATTCAAGCAGGTAGTGTCTCGAATTTGTTTTGGAGGCAACTGTACCACCCATTTTAATTCATGTACCTCGATTATTATCCTTAAGGGGAGAGTATACATTTGGTACATTGGAGTGCCTTAATCCATCTAAATTATGCCAGGAAACAGGATCAAGTTGGCAAAAGTAATGGTGTTATGTTGCTGTGAATACTTTGGAGGAATCATTTGCTCCAGAATAACCAGAAGCATATATTCATTCACGTTTCAGATTCCCGGCTTCAGGCACACACACACACTCGCGGGATTGTAAAATGGGCACACAACTTTTACGAGTGAAAATATAATCCTGCTCCTTTCAGAATGGTGGGTGCTTCTTCAATGCTCTCTTATAAAGCAGTGAATAACGGAGGAGGAAGTGTTAGTTTGACCTGAGGACGGAGGAAAGTGTGTGTGTGTGTGTGTGTGTGTGTGTGTGTATATGTGTGTGTGTGTGTGTGTGGAATGTGTGTGTGTGGAAAGTGTGTGTGTGTGTGTATGTGTATGTGTGTGTGTGTGTGTGTGTGTGTGTGTTGTGTGTGTGTGTGTGTGTGTGTGTGTGTGTGTGTGTGTGTGTGTGTGTGTGTGTGTGTGTGTGCAGATTACATGGACACTTGAGCCCTCCCAGGTATAATATGCAATTCAATATCAGACACAGAGAATTTTTTAACACGTTGCAATCTGGTTAGTAAACTGTCCTGCCAGGCTGTCCTATTCTTCACAAGGCTTTATTTTATGGGAGGAATACATTGTTGGTTGGTAAATCTGGAGCAAATGTTTTTTTTTTTT
Source organism: Petrolisthes manimaculis (assembly GCA_034508575.1). NCBI lineage: Eukaryota > Metazoa > Arthropoda > Malacostraca > Decapoda > Porcellanidae > Petrolisthes > Petrolisthes manimaculis. The sequence continues at coordinate 22,993 of JAWZYT010005750.1, read as the reverse complement.
TTTAACTATTATACCAGGCAAGAGGACATCATTTTTATTATTGTTGATCTGGTCCTGTTTCCTGGCATACTTGGTGTGATGGTATGGAATATAAGGCAGGGAGGGTGACGGGGTACCACATACATACAGGCAGAGAGTGTAAAAACAAGCAGGCAGAGGTGAGTGAGGCAGGGAAGGCAAAGTGTAAGAAGCAGGGAAGGTAGAGTTTTAAAGCAAGCAGGCAGATGTGTATGAGGTATGGAAGGCAGAGTGTAAAGGCAAGCAGGCAGAGGTGAGTGAGACAGAGAAGGCAGCAGAGATTTAAAGCAAGCAGAGGTGAGACAGGATACCACAAAGACAGAGAGAGGGCAAGCAAGGGAGGAGGAAGGCAGATTGACGTAAGGTAGAGTGAGTGAGGTAGATTTGGTGAGGGTGAAGGCAGATTGACGTAAGGTAGAGTGAGTGAGGTAGATTTGGTGAGGAGGAAGGCAGATTGACGTAAGGTAGAGTGAGTGAGGTAGATTTGGTGAGGAGGAAGGCAGATTGACGTAAGGTAGAGTGAGTGAGGTAGATTTGGTGAGGGTGAAGGCAGATAGACGTAAGGTAGAGTGAGTGAGGTAAATTTGGTGAGGAGGAAGGCAGATTGACGTAAGGTAGAGTGAGTGAGGTAGATTTGGTGAGGGTGAAGGCAGATTGACGTAAGGTAGATTTAGTGAGGGTGAAGGCAGATTGACGTAAGGTAGAGTGAGTGAGGTAGATTTGGTGAGGGTGAATCCAAGCCGTGGACCACAGAATGACAGGGAAGGTAGAAGTGGGAATGTGAGGCAAGAGAAAAGAATAGATAGGAGAAGTTGAGTGTGTGTGTGTGTGTATGGGTGAGGCAGGAGCAGAGGGAGGAGGTGTAGGAGGGTGAGTGGGTGGATGTGTGTGTGTGGGTGAGGAAGGAGCAGGAAGGTTGGGTGAGTGAGTGAGGTAGCAGGAGGTGTGTGTTTGTGTGGGTGAATATGTGTGAGTGTGTGTGTGTGTGTAGTAGCAGGAGGTGTGTGTGTGTATGTGTGTGTGTGTGTGTGTGTGTGTGTGTGTGTGTGTGTGTGTGTGTGTGTGTGTGTGTGTGTGTGTGTGTGTGTGAGGCAGGACACCACAAAGAGACAGGGGTCATGAGGTCACAGCCCGAGGCCGCCACACGAGCCACATACAAGACGCCCCAGGGAGAAGGATGGTGATGGTGATGATGGTGATGATGGTGAAGGTGGAGGAAATAACATGGTGGTGGTGGTGGAGGAGGATATGGTGGAGGAAATATGGTGGTGGTGGTGGTGAAGGTGGAGAAAATATGGTGATGATGGTGACGGTAAAGGTGGAGGATATGGTGGTGATGGAGAATATAATGATGATAGTGGTGGAGGGAAAATGACAGCTGTTGATGGTGATGATAATAGTGGAGGGTGATGACAATGACGCTGACAGCCTTGTATTATAATAGTGGTGATGGTGGTGATAGGAAATGGTGATAGGATATGGTGATATAAATATTTGAGTCCCTGCACCTTTTTTTCTCTTTCCTCAATCATTATCATTCATATCTCAAGTTTACATATACAGCTGCCACCACATGTATACCGACTTTATATCTTCATTCATCTACTCCTCTACTCTCTACTCTAATCTTCTCTAATCTCTGTCTCTCTCTCTCTTCATTCATCTACTCTACTCTTTACTCTATTCTTTTCTCTCTCTCTCTATATATATATATATCTCACTTATGAACACAAATCTCTCTCTTCTCACTTATAAACACACATCTCTCTTCTCTCTCTCGCTCTCTCTCACTTAAAATCACACACACTCACTCACTCTCTCTCTCTCTCTCTCTCTCTCTCTCTCTCTCTCTCTCTCTCTCTCTCTCTCTCTCTCTCCTCACAAAGACTCTAATTAGTGGCAAGTCTTGCATTACTGTTTGTGCTTCTTTGTACTCATTTGTATTCCTTTCAATCGAAGTCAGTGGCAGGGAGAGGGGGAGGGCAGGGAGAGGGTGTGGACAGGGAGAGGGAGTGGGGACAGGGAGAGGGAGTGGGGATGGAGCTAGGGAGTTACTAAGAGACGGAACGAAGGAGGAGAAAGAGAGGAAGGAAGGAGTGGGAGGAAGGGGGAGAGGGAGGGTGGGGGTAGTGGAAAGGGAGGATGGCCAGGGGAGCAAGCAAGGAAAGAGGAGACAAAAGGAGGAAGTTGGAGGGAAGGAAGGAAGGAGGGAGGGAAGGAAGGAGGGAAGGAAGGAGGGATGGAGGGAGGGAAGTAGTGACTGCAATGGGAGGGAATGTGTAATAATAAGAGAGAGTTGAAGAATTATTGTGAGGAACGGAAGGAAAGTAAGCACAGGTTGGCAGGGAAAGACGACTGAAAATATACAAGGAAAAACAATAGCACAGGTATAGGTTTTTTGAGGGAAAGATGGAAACGGGGAAAAGGGAGGGAAATTGAGGGAACGAAAGGGAGAGAAACAGAGAGAACTGAGAAGGAAAGGAAGAGAAACAGGGAAAGAAGAGAGAGGTAAAAAGGGAACGAATGAGAGAGTATGGAGGGAGGTACTGAGGGAACGAAAGGGAGAGAAGAAGAGGGAGGGAAACGAAAGGGAGAGAAGGAGAGAAACAGAGGGAGGTAATGAGGGAACGAAAGGGAGAGGAGAGAAACAGAGGGAGGTAATGAGGGAACGAAAGGGAGAGAAGGAGAGAAACACAGGGAGGTGAGGGAGGTAATGAGGGAACGAAAGGGAGAGGAGAGAAACAGAGGGAGGTGAGGGAGGTAATGAGGGACGAAAGGGAGAGAAGGAGAGAAACAGAGTGAGGAATTGTGGGGTTGGAAGGTGTGAGACAAACGACCATTGGCTGTGGGTGGCACCTTGGCTAGTGCTCCCGTTAGGTCTAATCGCCCACCACCAACAGGCTCCACCCCCACCCCACCCCCACACAAAATAGGGGAAGTGGAAAAAGAGTAGAGAAATGGGGGGAGAGAATTGGAATAAGAGGGAAAAATTAAGATAAGGGTTGAAAGTATGGAAAGGGAGAAAGTGACGTGAGAACAAAAATGAGGAATGTGTAAAAATGGTAAAAGTTCAATGAAGGAGAAATGCAGAAATACGAAGGGAATGTATAAATAAGGAGGGAAAGTGTAAAAAAAATGGAAGGAAGGTATAAATAAGGAGGGAAAGTGTAAAAAAAAATTGAAGGAAAAGTGGAATAAAGGAGAAAAGTGATGGAAACCTGGACAGCCCATCAAGGAACTTAAAATAAGCGAGTACCAAGGCAATGTTGTCAAATTTTCTACTTTACGATAATATTAAAACGTTGCTACTGACGTGTTATTTTCCGACAGTACCAGACACCACACAGTACTCGGTCGGGGCTTTCCGGCCAGACACAACAACAACAACAACAACAACAACGACAACAACAACAACAACACAGTATTTTACGTAAGATAAAATATTAAAACGTTGCTACTGACGAGATGGATATTTTTTCAACAGTACCGGGCACCACGTCTATATAAAAAATAAATTTCTTCTGTGCACAAAATTTCCTTATCTGCACTCGAGTATATTAAGGGTTTGATAAGGTGTTTTGAAGACTTGCCTCGGTTGGTGTTGGCTGGGGCTGAGTAATAAAAGTCCCTTATCTCGACAATTGGCCAACATTTGTGTCGAAATAGCGTGACGTGTGTGTGTGTGTGTGTGTGAGAGAGATTGTGATTGTGTGTGTGTGTGTGTGTGTGTGTGTGTGTGTGTAAATGTGTGTGTAAATGTGTGTGTGTGTGTGTGTATGTGTGTGTGTGTGTGTGTGTGTTCACTATACATCTTTGCTTCGTACAGTAGTAACACGTTTAATTAAGGAAGTCATTTACTAAAAAAAAAAGAAGATACAAATTAAGAAAAAATGGACAAAACAAACACGAGGCAAAACAAAACAAAACAAAACAACAAGTGACTAAACATGACCAACACATAAACTTTAATTAACGAAGGTGAGTTAATTAGTCGAGTCGTTAGCGGTACGAAAGGTAAGAAAGAAAGAGAGGTGAGACAGAGGTGAAGTAAAGTGGGCGATTTGAGGTTTATACACACCCGAATACATTAGAGGTAGCTAAAGGTGTGTGGGGGGGGGGGAGAGGGAGAAGGGGGAAAGGGGGGATGGTCCAGGGCTTCACTCTTTATCACTACACTTGTTAGGTACTTGTAGTGGTGGTAGTGGTAATTGTGGTAGTGGTGGTGGTGGTAGTGGTGTTGGTGGTGGTTGTGGTGTTGGTAGTGTTGGTGTTGGTGGTAGTGGTTGTGGTGTTGGTTGTGGTGTTGGTGTTGGTGGGTGAAGGAAAAAATGAGATAGGGAAAGACTGTGTACAGAGATCCTTATTAATGTTTGGGTACAGTACTCAAACGTTTACATTCACTGCCCTGAGCCCTCTGGTGGTACAGAAGCAAAGAAAAGTTTCCACCCTGAGTGTACCAGAACTTGTGATTCTGTGTGTTTGTTGTCTCTAAACTGTAACATATTAGGCTGTATCAGATGGGGGAAGCATTTCAGTTGTCATAATACAGAGTGCTTTACAATTTCTGGCATTAGGGAGGGAGGGAGGGAGGGAGGGAGGGATGATGTGGATGATGTGGATGGTGGGAGGGAGGTAGGGAGGTAAGGAGGAAGGGAGGGATGATGTGAATGGTGGTAGGGAGTGAGGGATGATGTGGATGGTGGTAGGGAGGGAGAGAGGGAGTTTGTGGATGGTGGTAGGGGGGGAGTTTGAGGATGGTGGTAGGTAGGGAGGGAGAGAGGGATGATGTGGATGGTAGGTAGGTAGGGAGGGACGTATTGAGGTTGGGAGTGAGTTTGTGTCGATTTATTGATGAGGATGAACGGTGGAAACCCGTTTGTGAGCCGCTTCCCTGTGAGACGGAATTGCTATATAATTATCCAACACGGGGGTCGGATACGGTTCACTAGTAAAGTCTAAAATTACCTGGTAAAGATATACTTATACCTATTACTGCACGAAGGTCATCAAAGTAAACAACCACACAGGACTTTATTAGAGAGTGAGTTGGTGTGATCCTCGTATCCAATGTTCATGTAGAGTGATTTATATATTACTATTATTTACGTTAAAACAAAGGAGCTCAAGACCCTTATGAACATATTAGTAGTAATGGCCGTTCCCCCTATATAAAAGGTATGTTATGAAGACTCATTACGTTCGATATGCCCAAGTTAGACTCATTACCTGTAGAAGAGTGACTGGATACATTTTTGGAGATTATAATTCCTCTAAACTATTCAAGGCAACAGGATACCATTATTTTTCTTCAACTGGGTCTGTTTTCCGGCATACTTTGGAGGAATCAAGGCGCTGTTATGTACCACAAGTATACTCTCCCCTATGCCAGGAAACAGACGCCTTCAGAGGTACTAATAAGGGATCTGTTGTTTCGTGGCATAGTTTGGAGGAATCAGAGACCTTCCAATTCACCAATAAAAAAAATCTCCCCCACTTTTAAGGCCTGTACTACGGTGCTGTATGTATGTATGTCAGGGAACTGCCCCAAGTTAGTTCAATGCATACTATAGACGACTACGACAAATATTAGTGGGTTCATTAATAAAGTTTTAAACCTTTTGGACAAGTAGGAGTGTTTCCGTGCACTCCAAATCCACCTCCTAAACATATTATAGTTTATTATTCTTTGATCATCTCTTCCTCTACTCATCGACTCCCTCCAACCGTCTAAAGTCATCGGGAGTCAATATTAAAAGGGAAATTATAAAGACACTCGATAGAGATACGACCACATGCAGCAAACAAACAAACGTCAAATAAACTCAACTACTTTACCAACCTATATCATTATTTCACTCTCATCTTAACTAGTATATATATATATTGCATTTTATAATCTTTCCTTCGCTATATAGGATACTGACCCGGATCCAGCAGAATATAATACCTTTTAGATTTTATATAATGCCAAGTCATCCTGTTGATCAAAATCCGTCCGTAAGTTACTGAGGTTTCTGCTTCACTAACCAGAAAAAATAAGAATGATTACTCAACTTTCCGCCAACTCAGTTTATGAAGGTAATAATAATGTGGGTCTGGTATATAGTGAACTCGTCTGTACTAGCGGCTTCATAGGGGGAGGGAGGGAGGAGGGGGCAAGAGTGTACAGTACAGGTTGTTGTTCAGAAGATAATTTTTCGTTTTCCTTTTTCATTCTTTTTTTTTTTTTTTTTAATCGAGGAGCATGAGTGGAATTATTTCTACCCAGTTTGATCAAAGGTAATCCGTTCCTTGGCGGAGGTGGAAAAATCCGTGGTTTTCACTTGGCCGGCACCACCAACGAACAGTGAACGACTAGACACTCAGATTAAATAACAATTTCCTATACTGACTAAAAACACTGAACTTATTTAATTATGGTGAGAGAAAGTGACTGTCATAACAAAACAAGTAGTACATTTCCATGAATATTCACACTGGGGATCGAACCAAGATACTCGAAATATAAGACCCACTAGGCGCTAACCACTGCACCACCACCACCACCACCATTAAGATTATCCAGGTTCGATCCCCAGTGTGGACATTCATGGCAATCTATATCCCCACGCAAATGTCTAAAAGCATATTATTCTTCCCTTGGGAATCGAACCCCTGGTAGTAAGATATAAGACAAATGTACTATACCAACAAGACCATATCAGTATACCTCACCCTCAACACTATAAATATTTTCATTATCTTCATCATCACTATAAATATTTTCATCATCATCATCACCACCACCACTATAAATATTTTCATCATCATCATCATCATCACTGTAAATATTTTCATCATCATCAGTACCTCACCCTCACCACTATAAATATTTTCATCATCATCATCATCATCATCAACACTATAAACATTTTCATCATCATCAATACCTCACCTTTAACACTATAAATATTTTCATCAACATCATCATCATCATTATCACCACAACCTGACGAAGGGGAAATTTCATCGAGCTGCTTTAAACTTCCACCCCTTCTCTTGGGACGCCATGTAGTGAACCCTGAGGCCCAGGCACCTTCCCCATTACCATTACCATTACCAAACTCTCAACATGAATAATCGGCTTTGTGTCAAGGAGAGATTGGGGAGATTCACTAGTTGCTGGTGAATTGGAAGGTCTGTGATTCCTCCAAACTATACCACAAAACAGTTCCCCCATTATAAACATTAAAGGTGGTCTGTTTCTTGGTACAGTGTGGAGGAATCAGTAGTATGTCTTTCACTTCACCACCAAGAGAATATTCCCTTAAGTACGAACCATTAGTGTCTATAAATACAGTGTGTAGTTCACTTTACAGACAATAACAATGACAGACGGCTTTCCGGGCTGACCTAAAACCACCCGTAACAAATTTAGAAATGTCATGCCTAGTTTTAGTAATTCTTATTCAAACATGTTACGAGTCTTGACGTCTTTGAAGTAACTATATAATTATCTTTTAATGGTAGAGATTACAATGGTACATAAATAATTCATAAATAATAAATAGAAATAATAAATAGAAATAATAATCAGACACATTTTACTTTACTTACAAGTGGAATAAACAACGAACACGTATTAATATTTTGTTTATGTTACTTTATACAAAACCACAGAAAGACAAACAAACAATCAGTAGTTTCTTTGGAGGAATCAAGACACTCTAATGAACCAAAAATATACTCTCCTCTTTTATCTCCGTTTTCAGAGGGTATTGTTGGAGGTTGAGGGAATTTCCTTCATCTTTGTTGTTGTTAAATTATCTCTTTTTCACTTCTCTCCCTCCTCTCCTCCTCTTCCTCCGTCTCCTTCTCTTCTAATTTCCTCTATATTTTCTATTATCACCTCTCACTCTATTTATTCTCTGCTGATTTATTCTCATCATTCATCTATCCCCATTTCTTTCCCTGTCCTCTTTCCTCCTCTCTTTCATTTCCCTCAGTTTCTCCTCATTCTATTTCCACTTCCCTCTGTTCCTCCTCATTCTCTTTCCTACTCCTTTACTTTCTCTCCTCTAACTCTCTCTTCTCCTTTCCTTCGTTCACTGTAACTCTCTTCTCCTCTCCTCCACATCGATGACTCTTCCTGTTCCACCTCTCTGATGCTACGTTCTCCTCTCCCCTGCCCCACTCTCCTCTCCCCTGTCCAACTATCCTCTCCCCTGCCCCTCTCTCCTCTCCCTCTCTCCTCTCCCCTGCCCCTCTCTCCTCTTCTTCCCCGCCCCGCCCCGCCCCGCCCCGCCCCAGGCTAAGCGCACCTGCTCCCCCCGGGGGCTTCCTTCACCTGAGGGCTGAGTGTGGGTGAGGAGGGGCGGGGACAGGAAGGGGAAAGGGAGACTAATATATGGGAGAGGAAAAGAGAGGTCAGCAGGAAAAAAAAACAAGGGAGAGGAAAACGTAGATAAGAGAGAAGTAAAATGAAGAAAGGAGAAATGGTGAGAAAAGAATCACGTAGATAAGAGAGAAGTAAAATGAAGAAAAGAAATGGTGAGAAAAGAGAAAAACGTAGATAAGAGAAAGAGATACAATGAAGAAATGAGAAATGGTAAGAAAAGAGAAAAGGTAAGAAAAGAGAAAAAACATAGACAGGAAGGGAAGTAACATGAAGAAAAGAGAGAACTATTTCAGGAGGGATACAAGGACATGCAAACAACAACAACAGCAGAGAAATGTTACCCTAACTTAGCTGTTGTTGTTTTAATTGATGTAGAAAAGCAAACAAACATTTACACTAATAGTCATGCATTATTTGAGACATATATAATTCGTGACATCTGGAGACAGTAAAATTTAATATATGATGATAAACATTTACCGAGATTGTTCCTCTGTACACAATTTCTTTCCCTATATATCCTCTTTCCTCTTCCCTTTCATTTCCCTATCGTCTTACCTCTTCCCTTTCATTTCTCTGTACTCTTTCCTCTTCCCTTTCATTTCTCTATCGTCTTTCCTCCTCCCTTTCATTTCCCTATCCTGTTACCTCTTTCCTTTCATTTCTCTGTTGTCTTTCCTCCTCCCTTTCATTTCTCTATCCTCTTTCCTCTTCCCTTTCATTTCTCTATCCTCTTTCCTCTTCCCTTTCATTTCCCTATCCTCTTACCTCTTCCCTTTCATATCCTCTATCCTCTTTCCTCTTCCCTTTCATTTCCCTGTCCTCTTTCCTCTTCCCTTTCATTTCCGTATCCTCTTACCTCTTACCTTTCATTTCTCTATCCTCTTTTCTCTTCACTTTCATTTCCCTATCCTCTTTCCTCTTCCCTTTCATTTCCCTATCCTGTTTCCTCTTCTCTTTCATTTCCCTCTACTCCTTCTCATTCTATTTCCTACACCTTTGCTTTCCTCTGTAACTTCATCCCTTTCCTACCCCAATAATAATTTCCCCTGTAACTTCTCAAACTAACAAACATAATAATAATAATATGACCAACAGGATTTCACACTGTATATACAAACTCTCTTTATTTATCTCAGTTAGTTTAGTTAGTTAGTTTATTTATCATGCCATATAATATTATTCACTGTTTACTATGTCATCCCAAGGGCCTGTTTGTATCATTTTGTATCATACTTTCCTAATTAGTCTTTTTTTTCATGTGGGACTATCAAACGCTTTCCTAAAATCCAGATAAAATGATGACATCGTATGCCTGCCTTATCGCTGTCTATATACTCCCTCATAATAAACTTCAAAGACAACTATAACTATTTTTTTTTATTTTCTTATTTATGTTTGTTATACTTTTTTATACTAACTGATAACATACATTTTTTTTTTCAAAGGAAGAATAAATAACCTTCATAAATTCACGTACGTTACGAGTTTTTAATTATGGTGGTAATACTTTTTTGTTACATTGGAGTGCCTTGATTCCTCCAAAGTATGCCAGGAAACAGGACCAGAAGAGCGAAAATACATAATAGTGTTCAGCATGTTGCTTGGAATAGTTTGGGGGATTCAGTTGCTCCAGATTTACCAACACAAAACTTCTCCCTTAATTAAGGGGGTGCGGGAATAGAGGGACAGGCTTGGGGGGGTTTAGGGGTTTTGGGGGGTGCGGGAGTAGGGGGACAGGCTTGGGAGGGGGGTTAGGAGGTACGAGAATAGGGGACAGGCTTTCTACCCACCCCAAGCCTGTCCCCTTATTCTCACCCCTCAAGTCTGTCCCCTACTCCCGCACCCCCTTAATTAAATGAAAGAGGAAAGAAGAAATGACAAGCAAGAATGAACGATAGAGAGGAGAGGAGAGAACGAGGAGAAAGAGAGGAGAGAAGTGGAAGACGTTAAGTGAAAGAGAGGAGAGAAGAGAACGACGTGAAGAGAAAGAGAGGAGAGGAGAGGAGAGAGGACGAGGAACATTAGGAGAGAAGGAGACGGGGGGTGGAGGGAGTTGGAAGAAAGAAGGGGCAATGGAAAGGAAGAGGAATGGCTAGGATGGTAAGGAAGGTTGGGGGGGTGGGGGTGGGGGGTAGGGGGGGAGCGGATAGTCACGCCTGGCTTGATCTGCCCTCAGGCGTCTGGATGGAACTAGGAAGAGGAGGAGGAGGAGGTGGAGGAGGAGGAGGAGGTGGAGGAGGAGGAGAAAAAGAAGGAGGAGGAGGAGGAGGAGGAGGAGGAGGAGGAGGAGAAAAAGAAGAAGGGGAGGAAGATGAGGCGGTGACAGAATAGAGAAGGAAAAACTAGAAATACAACGAAATACAAAAAACATTACACAGGAACTTCAAACAGCATGTACAGACCTATTAGTTATTGCTAGATGTTTAATTCTTGTTTTTGCAATTTCTAACTAATCTACAGTATTGGGGTGAGGGAAGGTCTGTACAGCAAAGATGAAGGCTCCTCCATCTTAAAGGCATAGTATGTTTTTAGTGACATTAGAATAATTTTGTCTCTTCAATTTTTTTTCTTATAATTTTTCTTTTAACCTTCACTGTTTCCATTTAGCATTTTTCTTCATTCCTCCACACTGCTTCTACTCTCTCTACACACACACACACACACACACACACACTCTCTCTCTCTCTCTCACTCTCTCTCTCTCTCTCTCTTTCACCTTCAACCATTTCCCTTCTTTCTACAAACTTTCTTTACAATCTCAATAACCCCTCCTTCCTCACGGCTTCCTCTTCTGCCTTCCTACTTTCCTCCAACTTTTACTTCCTCCTCCTCCTCCTCCTCAATATTCCCTCTTTGCCTCCCTTCCGTCCCTAACTTCCTCCTCCTCCTCCTCCTCCTAACTCTCTCTCTCTCTCTCTCTCTCTCTCTCTCTCTAAGTTATGTAGAAACAGAAATAAACAATGTTAATCCCGGTATACCTCATTAATTAAACAACCACAATCAACTTTGGATAATTTTAGTAGTTAGTTGAATACAAAAGAGAAACAGAATTATAAAATGGATTAGAGATATTATTGATTATATTTATATATATATATATATATATATACTAATAATCATGAAAAAACAAACAAAAAGAAACAGAAAGGTTTGAAGAGACCCGAGATGAGAAGTGAGTGAGTGAATGAACGAGTGAGTGAGTGTGAGTGAGTGATATCCCTCCATCCATGACCAACACACACAAACGGATATGGTAAAGCCACAAGCAAGTTCTCTGATAACCACACCAAGATCCGTCTCTATTTAAGGTGGAAGTACTGTGTTGGTAAATCTGGAGCAACTGATTCCTCCAAAATATCCCAAGCAACAGGACACCATTTTTTTTTTTTTTTTTTTTTTTTTTTTTGTTATTTGGTCTTTATGATCGTGTATGAAAATTGGAGTCTTCTGATTCCTCCTGACTATACCACGAAACAAGCTCCTTCCCTATAGGTGTGTGTTTCGTGGCAATATTTGAAGGACTCATTTACCTCCAATTTTCTGACTACATCACCGGGTTCCTTAATTAAGTGGAGGATACACTTTATATACATTGGAGTCTCTTGATTCCTCCAAAGTATGCTAGGAAACAGGACCAGAAGAGCAAATATAGTGGTGTTCTGTTGCTTGGAATAGTCTGGAGGAATCATTGGTTCCAGATTTACCAACATTATATCTTCGCCTTAAGTCTCCCACTGACCGGTATAGCTTCCCCGAGTGGCCGCCAGGGGGTCAAAGGACGATACATACATACACTACACACACACACACATATACACACACACACACACACATACATACTTACATACATACATACACACAGGCCACAAAAGACACCACTGACACTAAGCGAAGGAAGTGAGTGGGCCAGACGCACTGTGGAAAAAAATAAAGAAAAAGAAAATATCAGCAACAAATAATAATAATAATAATAATAAGAAGAAGAAGGGGAAGGAGGAGAAGAAGAAGAAGAAGAACTACTACTACTACTACTATTATTATTATTACTACTATTAATAATAACAATAAAATTACTACCAACACCACAAACCAAGGCATTATAATTATTTACTTCACATAATAGTTTAGTTTTTGGGTAACCAATAATAAAACCTGTTGAAATACAAACCATTACTATCCTGTCACAACAATCACCATCACCACGTCCCTTCAGAGGCGGGTTGTCCTTGTAAACACAGGACCATAAACCCCGTAATTACGAGGCTGTGTGTGTGTGTGTGTGTGTGAGAGAGAGAGAGAGAGAGAGAGAGAGAGAGAGAGAGAGAGAGAGAGAGAGAGAGAGAGAGAGAGAGAGAGAGAGAGAGCGTGTGTGTGTGTGTGTGTGTGTGTGTGTGTGTGTGTATATGTATGTGTGTGTGTGTGTTCATGGGTAACCTTTCTACCTACAGTACTTTCCTCGTTTCCTGTAATCTTCCCTTCCTTCTTTTCTTCCATTCTTCTTTTCCCTCTCTATTCTTCCATTTTCAGTCGTAACTACTCTCTCTCTACTTTCCACTTTTACTTCCTTCCCACTCTACTTTTCAACTTCCATCCCTATTGTGCTAAATAATTGTCTTTCCTATTTTCATTCAATTCGTTTGTCATCTAACTTTATCTTCCCCTTCTCCTCCTCCTACAACATTCACTCATTCCTATTTTCCTTCCCTCCTTACTAACTAACCCTTGCTAACACACAGACATCTTTCCTGTTCCCTTAGACTTAAAATTAAACACCTCTTTAGACTCCACCTGTATGCTTTCTACTATTATAATTTCACACCTAGTAGCACAATCATTTTTACATATTCGTGACTTTGAGGAGTTAAAAGGTTGATGGCATACTACTAAATCCTCCAACCTGTGCCACAAAACAAATCACCACTCATGAGTTATTCTGATTTATGAGTTATTCTGATTTATTAGTTATTCTGATTTTTTAGTTATTTTGATTTTTTAGTAATTTTGATTTTTGAGTTATTCTGATTTTTGGCACAGATTCGTGGGCTTACAATGTACCTTTAAAAATATATAATACGCCTTCTTCTTCTTCTGCTTTATAGACCACTGCCTGCAACAACAACAACACTGGAAGCAACATACAGCAACAGCATTTACTCGGATGTGGTCAACCGCACATTATTTTTCTCTCCCTCCCTCCCTCCCTCTACCTTCCTCTCCTCGTAACCAAGTCGTTTTCCACGCCTACATGCTTAACGTACTGCCGAATTTTTTTTCTTTTACTACGAATTATGATCTTTGCAATACCTGGGTGACGACTGCATTAAGTTTTTTATTTCACCATCTGACGGGAAATAAAAAAAAGAAAATACTATCTATGTAAGTTTCTGATTTCACCATCTGACGGGAAATAAAAAAAAGAAAATGCCTTGCAAGTCTCTGGCTGCCGACGAAATGACTCCAGATGAAAATATAATGGCCATGGCCTCCCAAAGTGTGCGAATGTTGCATTTATTTTTTTTATGTGACATTCCTGACTGATAGCGCGGGAGATGAGGTTAGTAGTAGTATTTCTTTCAGACAGATGATGTAGCTAAATGTTATAATAATACTCTGAGCACAAAACTTTGGATTCCCACATGGAAAACTTTAAAACCCATGCAAGAAATTAAAACCTAATATATAATATATTGTATTATATTGATATTACACTGTATTTATAATGATACTACAAGCAAAACTTTAGATTCCCACATGAAAAACTTTAAAACCCAAGCAAGAAAATAAAACCTATTATATAATATAGTGTATTTGGAGTGAACAACCGACCCTCTCAGTATTTTAGGGAAGGTCATGGGCCTCGACTATATCACACAACCACGCCAACACTACACCCTATACACTCTCTACACCATGCCAATACTACACCCTATACACTCTCTACACCATGCCAACACTACACCCTATACACTCTCTACACCATGCCAACACTACACCCTCTACACCATGCCAACATTATACCCTCTACACCACATTCCAAGAAGAAGGATTACAGACCTTACATACTTACACGAGACTCACATACTCTACTGTCACGATATGTTAAGGGGGCAAGTTTGGTGTTGGTATATAAATCTGGAGCAACTGAATCCTCCAAACTATTCCAAGCAACAGAACAAGAACATTATATTTGCTGTTATGGTCCCGTTTCCTAGCATACTTTAGAGTTTAGAGGAATCAAGGTACTCCAATATACAGACCTAAAAAGAATGACCACCTTAATCCAACACTCCAACCCAACACCAAGCCATGTATCCTAAATTAGGTACCAAGAAAATACTGATAGGTTACGGTATTCAAGTTTGAACATACAGGTACAGTCGTGGTCAATAATAATCATCTACATATGGGTATCTTATAGAATTTACTGTCTAATGTTTTCACGTTCACATATGATGTTATTGTTTTACGTAGTGTGTAGCTGTTTGTTGTAAATTAAATTATGGTACTTATTAAACCTAATATTTGGAAAGTTGATCAGGGAAGCTGTAAAAATCTTACGTGAGTTATTTCTTTATGGATGATTATTTTTGACCCCGACTGTACATACTCGTAATAATACTTAGGGAGCTCTGAAATAATCTACCATAAACGACAATAACTATATCGTTGCATCTCTACATGGTCTCTCAAACGCTATTTTTTTATTATTTTTTTCTTCATGCCTAGCGAGCTACTTGGTTCATAATAGCATTAAATGTTTCCTGTTCACCCATTAAGTGGCACAACTCTTTTTTTTTTTTTTCAGGCATGTCAGTACCTCAACCTCACTATTTTCATCTTTTCTGAATACAATGAAAAATAAAATAAATAATAATAAACCGCAGTGAAGAGGGAGTCGTGGATAATAATAAAAAAAAAAAAAAAAAAAAAAAAAAAAAGACAAGTAGTGCAAAACTTTAAAACATGTTCCCTCAAGAATCATCATCATATTTTTTGACACACTTATTATAGCAACCTTCCGTGGCTGTAATTTTGATGAACCTGCTTCCTGTAAAAAGAAAAACAAACACTGGGGTCAAGTGAGGTGGCCTAATAATGCATTTTATATATTTTCCCTCGTTAGTTGTATAATGCAACGATTACAATAAAACTATGCATTAACAGACCACAATGATACCTACCCAACGATTACAATAAAACTATGCATTAACAGACCAAAATGATACCTACTTCAGCCCACCACTAATTTATTCATATAAGAAGATGCACAATACAATGCCACAACACACTAAGCTTTGCCAAGGGAGAGATACATTGTGTAAACAGAGCCAAGACGTGCGTTTAGGTTTATTGGGTTTACTTTAAGGGGAGAGTGAGTATACTTTCGGTACATTGAGAGTGCCTTGCTTCCTCCAAAATATGCCAGGAAACAGGACCAGATGGACAAATATAATGGTGTTCTGTTGCTTGGACTAGTTTGAAGGAATCATTTACTCTAGATTTACCAACACTGTACTTTCCCCTTAACCCTTGATTCATGCACTGACAAGGATGAGTGAGGAAAGAAATTATTGCCTCCATTCTATATAACAAAAACATGACCCATAACAGTCTATTCCATACTGCAGTACAATTAAAAGAAAAATTGTTTTGGGAGCTTTGGAGGGCTACTGACATCACCAAACTGTGCCAGAAAACAGACCACTTAATAGGGAATCTTTTAAAAAAAAAATCGTACTATTCAGAGGTCGAAGTAGACTCCAATTTGACCACAACAAACGACACCTTTTAAAACCCCACCCTACTAATTAAACCACGTGGGAGATAATGAGTACAGACAGACAGACAGTGGCAGGTGGAGTGCTCACGGGTACCTCAACAATTTACTCGTACAGGAAAGTCGTGGAAAGTGGAGGATTTTACTTCATATAATAACTGTGCACAGACATAAAAATTAGTTCCTGTTATGGTGGCAGTTCGACCCCCAGAAGGTGAAGGAAGGAAGTCTCTCTGCTCTCCCTCCCTCATAAAAAGAAGAGCAAGTCATGTCAGTCAGGAGCCACCTTCCCCAAATGTGATCAGGTCGAGAAATGAACGCCAAGATATTATTTTGTGTAGCTTTAGAGTAGCACAGAGTTACGGTAGTCAAGACGCATACAAACACAGATTATATTGGTTGATTTGAGTGGGTGATCCGGACGTAATACTCAGCAGAAATACTGTATCTTTATCTATCCTACCATACCAAAATTTAGCCCAAAATAACTAACTTAATCCCATTCTAATCGGACCTGACGTCGATCCTGCTGTCAAACATTAACGGAGTAAGAAACCAGGCACACTTGGATAATAAACTCCCCCCGGGGTTGTAGTGAAGGAGTGCCCTCAGGTCCCTTCCCCCCGCCCCCCCTTCCTCCACCTGTCACCGAGACCCAGTGCCGGCGGGGGGCGCTGTGGGGGTGAGACGGCAGGTGGATGGTGGATGGGTGCTCTGATGATACGGAAACTGCCAATCATTGTCGTGCCCCTTGTGTCTGAAGGCTAGGCTGGTGCTTTAACCTTTGTGTGTGTGTGTGTGTGTGTGTGTGTGTGTGTGTGTGTGTGTGTGTGTGTGTGTGTGTGTGTGTGTGTGTGTGTGTGTGTGTGTGTGTGTGTGTGTGTGTGTGTGTGTGTGTGTGTGTGTGTGTGTGTGTGTGTATGAACGTATTCGTAATGTATATTGCTTCCTAATTGGCACTTTCGTCTTTACTAGTCACTGCAGTTATTACATTAATTTTGTACTATTGTTTGACCATTTCATATCCATACTACTACCTACATTCATTCACAAACAAAACAAACACTTATATCTACACTACAATACTTAGCCAATATTATATAAACATCACCTGTGTCTGAGGGTATCGTAACTCCTTGAGGCATGAGTGTGTGTGTGTGTGTACAGTTATATACCCAAGGCCTCGTTTCTTTACTATACTCACTCCTCCTGGCTATTTCCGTTCCCCAGGCTAATCCTTCCTCATGTTTCCTGCCGAGTGGGGATTTTTGCATCTTCTCTCTCTCAGTTTGTTTACTTTTTGTGACGAGTCGCGCGCGCTTCGAGGAGCTCGTGTTGGTTGCTTGTTGTATATTAATTGCATGGTTCTGTATTGTATATATATATATTTCTGTATCCGTTTGTACAGTCGAAGGTAAAAGTCCCGTCGCTACATCTACCAAGGCATGAAGGACCAGAAAAGTTTACAAACTGTACGTCAATTTTTTGAATATGTTTTGATGTATTTTACAATTTTTTTTTTTTTATAATTTTATCCAAACTTCCACGTGGTTCATGTTAAGGAGGAAATTTTGTGTTGGTAAATCTGGAGCAACTGAATCCTCCAAAATTATTCCAAGCAACAGAGAACACCATTATTTTGTGTTCATCTGGTCTATAGTTTCCTGGCATATACTTTGGAGGAATCAAAGGAACTCCATTGTAACAAAAAAAAAAAAAAAAAGATAATATATTGGCCCCTTTTAAGTGTATGTTTATCTTTTTCTGTAGGCAACCGTTTACGTAAGCAAGGAACTTTTTGTGATCCAGTAACCGCCTCACGCTTTGTACCAGTCCCTTCACCCCCTCTCACTTCCTGTCCTCTCTCTCTCTCTCTCTCTCTCTCTCTTCCTGCGTATTATCTCCTTTTCTTTTTTGTCTCTCACTTTTCTCTCTCCCCCTCTCTCTCTCTCTCTCCTCTTCCTGCGTATTATCTCCTTTTCTTCTTTGTTTCTCACTCTTCTCTCTCTCTCTCTCACTTCCTGTCCTCCCTCTCTCCCTCCCTATCACTCACTCACTCTTCCATCATATTCTCTCATTCTTCTTTTCTTTTCACCTGCCAGCTAGCTAGTACTTTTCTTCGTCTCTCTCCTCCACTTCCTGACTTGCTACATACTGACTTCCTTTTATCATTCCTCTACAGTTCTCTCTTTGCCGTGTTTGCTTCCTCGCTCTCTTATTTACTTCGTGCCCTACATAGCTTACTCTTTCCTTTATTTACCTCTTTCCTCTTTCCATGCATTCTTTTACTCTTTCCCCTACCTAGCTTACTCTTTCCTTTATTTACCTCTTTCCTCTTCCCATGCATTCTATATTACTCCCTACATCATTAGAATTTTCCTCTACTACCCTATTGTTTTTATTTTTCATTTCCCTCTTCACATCTTTCTTTACCTCCCCTTGGCTTCACTCCTCTCTCTCTCTCTCTCTCTCTCTCTCTCTCTCTCTCTCTCTCTCTCTCTCTCTCCTTCCTGAATATGAGAGATGACGTTCAATCGACTTTATTTTCCAACAGTCCTCGATGTCTCAAACAAGATCCAATCCTTTTACCAACAATTTATCTTTTCTTTCCATTCAATTTATCTTTTCTTCCTATCTTTCCTTATCTTGCATCCCATTCTCTCTATCATCGTTATCATTAATTATTTATATTACTCAAACTGGTACATACAAACTCTTCCTTCCTTCCTCATTATAATTCTCCCTTTAATAAATTCCTTCACTTCTCCACCACTTATTATTATTATTATTATTTATTCCCTGTATCTCTCTCCCTAATATTTTATACCTTCTTCCATAATCTCCTCTCCCCGTCTCTCCAAATCTTCCTTTCTTCTCCTTATCGTTAATTCCTCCTTTCTCCTCTATACCCTCCTCCTACGCCCCGCCCCCTCCCCCCCCCCAACTCCTCCTAACCTTGGGGGCACGTGACAGGAAGACCCCCGACCCCGCTAAGAGACCACAACACCAGGACAACCCCGTTAGAGTGAACATCCTGACCTCTGCCTCCCATTCGCGGTGGGTGGAAGAGGAAGAGGTGGGGGAGGAGGGGGGAGAATAGGAGGTAAAAGATAAGAGAGAAATAACACAGGAATAAGGGACAATGAAAGATAAAGGTATAATAGGGTAGAGGCATGGAGAAGAATAGGGAGAATGGAAGGAATACATAAAATGAGAGGGAAAATAAAGGTTTTAAAAGAATGAAATGGCAGAGAGAGAGAGAGAGAGGAAATTAGCTACCCTGACAACACAGACATTACAACACACGTGAGATGATCAGACACACATTGAAGGGGAAAAAAGTTAATCTCAATCACAGAGACACACACCACACTAGATTAAATCCTCATCCTACTTTGATTTTCTTCCTCCTCCTCCTCCTTCTCTTTTTCCTCCTCCTCCTCTTCCTCTGCTCTTCCCCTTCTTCTTCTCCTCCTCTGTTCTTCTTTATCCTTCTCCTTCTCCTCCTCCTCCTCCTCTGTTCTTCCTTCGTTTCTTCCTCTCCTTCCCTTTTTTTTTCTTCTTCTTCTTCTTTTTCTTCTTCTTCCTCCTCCTCCTCCTCTTCTTCCTCCTCCTTCCCTTCATCTTCCTCCTTCTCTACCACCCTTACTCCTACCGCTACTTTTATCAACATTTCTATCTCCATTATCTCTCGATCTCTTTCATTCCACTGTACCTATTTCACACTTCACATTTCTCCTCGTCTTATTGCTCCTTTCCATCCTCCTCCTCTAAACCTATTTCATTCGAGTTTCTCTTTTCGTCTTTCATTTCTCTATTACACTTTCCAACTCTTTCTATTCCACCTCATCATTTTTGTCATCCTTCCCTTCCTCCTCCTCCTTCTCCGCGTTTCTTACTCCCTCTCCTCTTCCTCCTCACTCATCATCATCCTTTTTCCTCCTCCTCCTCTTCCTCCTCCTCCTCCTCCGCATTTCTTACTTCCTCTCCTCTTCCACATCATCATCTATTCTTCCTCCTCCTCCCCCTCCTCCTTATTTCTTCCTCCTCCTCCTCCTCTGCTTTTCCTCCTCCTCCTCCCACTCACATAACCCCCAGGCTAAACACGCTTGCAGGGGAAGAGGAAGCAACAACGACGACAACAACAACATCAACAACATCAACAACGACACCCAGCTACTGACTGGGTGTGTGGCCTGGACAAGAAATATCCTCCAGGCGATGTTGTAAGACAGTCCAAAGTTACCTACCTCTCTCTCTGTTTGTGTGTGTGTGTGTGTGTGTGTGTGTGTGTGTTTCTCTCTCTCTCTCTGTATGTGTGTGTGTGCGTGGTTTCTCTTTCTCTCTGTCTCTCTTTTTTTTTCTCCCTGTTTTTTTGTGTATATTTTTGATTATGTGTGTGTGTTACTATCTATCTCCCTATCATCAATCTTTTGAGGAACGAAAAAGATGAGGGAAGGAATAAAAATAAAAAAGAGACAGAGAGGCAGATTGATAAAGGAAAAAAACAAACAGCAAGATTGAGACACGAGTGGACAAAGAAAGGGACCATAAAAATAAAGTTAAAAACAGGAGTGAGTTGTATTTTAGATAACAAGGAATATGACAGAGGATGCGACAGATGAAGAAAGAAAGGAGGGAGGGAGGGAAGAAATGAAGGAGGAAAGTATATGACAAAAA
Organism: Petrolisthes manimaculis; assembly: GCA_034508575.1. Lineage (NCBI taxonomy): Eukaryota > Metazoa > Arthropoda > Malacostraca > Decapoda > Porcellanidae > Petrolisthes > Petrolisthes manimaculis. The sequence goes on along the minus strand of JAWZYT010005750.1, from coordinate 2,138 downwards.
AAATGAACAATAAAAAGCAGAATATATGTACAATGAAAAGCAGAATAAAAGTAAAATGAAACGAACGAGCAGAGAAAGAAAGAAAGAAAGAAGCCGTACCTTAAAAGTTTGATAATTACAGGACAAGAAATATGAAGCAGATTTTTCACGGAGAGCAAAGGTATGAGAAATGAGGAGGTGATGGAATTAGCAGCACCGTGGAAAAAATATATATAACCCAAGATGAAAGGAAAGGATGGATGGAAGGAAGGACTTTAAGAGAATCACACATGAAGAAAAGGTTGGTTTGCAGAGAGAGAGAGAGAGAGGAAAAAAATATAAAAATTAAATATGAAGGGGAGGAGACAGAAGCCAGCACTCGACACAAATGAGAATATATTATAAAAAAAATAGTTACAGACTGAATTGGGAAGGGGAAAACAAGTGAGACAGAGGAGGAATACAAAGAGAGACGTGAGAGAGATACAGAGGAGGAATACAAAGAGAGACATATGAGAGACAGACAGAGGAGGAATACAAAGAGAGACAAATGAGAGAGAGACAGGAGGAATACAAAGAGACATATGAGAGACAGACAGAGGAGGAATACAAAAAGACATATATGAGAGACAAAGGAGGAATACAAAGACAGACATTCACACAACAACAACAACAGCAACAGACCTACTGATCATTGTGAGGCTGTTTGATGATAATTAAATACTACACTAACTGGTCTACTAGAAAGAGGGAAAATACAGTAAAGAAGATGGCTCCTCTCTGCCCTCCACAACTGTCAGGAAAAAGAAGGGAAGAAAAATTATGGAAACTTACTATTAATTAAAGGAAATATTAATGGTGGATGAACTATATGGAAGGAATAAAGAAGAGATATTAGGAAGGGTGATAGCTAGTGAATGGAAAGAGTAAAGAAGTGAATAAGGAAGGATGAAGAAGGAAATGAAGGTTAGTGGAGGAGGAAATGAAGGAGTAAGAAGGAACAAACCCCAGGAAATGTTAATGACAGTCAGGTGAGCGTGGTGTACAGGTAATCTCTCTTACTTTGTGTACAATTAATTATTACTGCTGGCTTGTGCCTCCCCCCCCCTCTCTCTCTCTCTCTCTCTCTCTCTCTCTCTCTCTCTCTCTCTCTCTCTCTCTCAGATCACTTCAATCAGATCACCCCGTGTGGACCGTAAGGTCTGTTGTGGTCTGTGATTCTATGTAACTCTCTTTCTCTCTCTCAGTCAGTCTTTTCTAATTGCTAACTCGACTGTGAAAATGTAATGCTCTAGTGACACACACACACACACACACACACACATGTTGATCAGTAAAGTCAGGGGAAATATGGACCTTGTGACGCTACCTTGAGTGAGGGGCAGGTGGGTTTGTGGACAGCTGTGTGGAAGGATATATACGGGTGGTGGGTGGGGTGAGGAGGGAGGGAAGGGGGAGCAGGTGTGTGTCTAGGCGTTGGGGGTGGGTGGGTGGAGGTTGGGTAATGGGGATGGATGGGGGAGTTGGGCAGATGTGTAGTCCAGAAGAGGGAGGGGAGAGAGGGAGGGAAGGAGAGAAGAGATAGGTAGGAGGGGGAGGAAAAAGAAAAGGGGTGGAACTGAAGGAAGGAAGTAAGGAAGGAAGGACGATGAGGGATGGAGTATAGGAAAGGAAAAGACTTGCAGGGAGGGAAGGAGAGGAGAGAAATGATTACGAGTGAGAGCTTTAAGGCAGGAGTTTGGGAAGAAGGAAGAGGTAGATGGAAGGAAGGGAGAGAGAAAAGAGAGAGGGGTGTATCCAAGAGAAAGAGAGGGAGGGGTGGGTGTCAAGATGGAGTTAGGGATGAAGGAATAGGTAGATGGAAGGAAGGGAGAGAGAGAAAAGAGAGGGGTGTATCCAAGAAAGAGAGAGAGGGAGCGGTGGGTGTCAAGGTGGGGGGTACATGGAAGAACGAAAACAGGGAAGGAGAAAGAAAGGTATACGCGAGAAAGGAAGTGATTGGGTGGAAGTAAGGGGTAGACAGAGAGGATGAAAAGAATAATGGGAGGAAAAAGAGAAGAGAGAGAGAGAGGGAGGTATAGGAGGAGGAAGTGGTTGGGGAAGGAGAGGATGTATGTGGGAGGAAGGAGGGATATTTATGTGTGGGAGAAAGCATACAG